>CAJUYI010000507.1:0-52485 GCA_910591695.1 Galerucella pusilla
GCATTGTAGAAGGGCCACTCTGGTTTATAAATTTCTTGAGTCTTCATGGATTCCTCAATTTTGCTCCATAATTTTTTATAGGTGGACATCAAATTGTCCATTCTTTTGTTCAATTCCTCATTCGTAATGTCACCAACACTGCCCTTTAATTTATCTTGGATACGACTCCACTAATCGTGCAGCTCATTTCGGTTTTTATGTCGCGGGTTCATTTTCATATACATTAATAAATTCGTTAATAATTTCGTTTGTCCACTCCATATCACAAAACAATAAAAGCAACTTGCTGCAGAGTCAAAACAAAATGACGATGTCAGCAACAACAGGTCTGCATAGGCATGAGCGCGCCGCGCCTTTGAAGTTACCGACTCTCCGCGTCACACCTCCTCGCGCCACCTCAAGCGACCGTCTTCCCACGGCGCGTTGGCGCGAGCTAGCGCATCCCAGCCTGCAAAAGCACGGGCTGTGGGAAGCCACCTCAAGAGGATGATACAACTGCCAAGAGCACAAAAAGGCTTGAGGCTGAGGTGCCAAAGCATCTGACTGGTGGTTATACAAACCAATCAATCAGTCTATCCAGGGAAATGGGAAACAATATTCAAATGCATTTATATGTAAAGTTAAATAATGGATACTCCGCTTATCCCTTGAAGCTTTTGTCAGTTCTTCACTGATGCTATCACATTGAAGAATCTGAGTGATAAAGTATTTCAGTTTGTTTGCCAGTCAAATTATTATTCTTGTAGAACTGAGATCGATAAGTGTGTCTAGTTTTCAATCTCGAGAATTTGATGTCGTAGAAATCTTAACTAGGTCATCCGTTTTTTTTTATTTCGTGCAATCCTCACAAGTGATGGAATCCACATAAATTCAACGGTCGATTTACAGTTCTTAAACAAGTCGTTTTTTATGTTTGAAATAATTGGATATAAATATTAAAATGAATCTTGTGGATCTCCTAAAATTATGTCTTATATAATAATGTTTTTGTTGTCAACTATGTCTCCCACTCTCTTTCTCTCGCCTGACCTCGAACAGTCATAACGTAATGTCGACAAATGGTATATAGCATAAATTTCGTGAAAGTTTTGTTGCTATCTACTTGTTTTCGCACAGGAAACACAGGAAAGCCTCAAGATTTACCAGACCTAAAACGGAAAATGCCATAAATCGAATTGTGCAATCGTAGATTCTATCTTTATCGAATAATATCCCATACCGAGCGACCAGATGAATTCTTTATCTAATATGGATAGAAATATTAAGAGAGCGACATCAGCAAAGTATTGATTCATTCATACGTTTGGGTTTTGCTCAACAGCTCAAGCATTTCAACTGAATCTTTGTCGTGAGTCGTGACCATTTTGTGCAGATGTTTTCTCAGAGGGCAGCCTAGTTGAGAGTTCTTCATCCATGGGAGTTATAGTTTTTTAAATAATGGAAATTCATCTCCAACTTCTAGCAATTACCCAAGTAGCAATTTAAATTCTATAATGGTTGTATAAACAGCTACTAGATATATCTTATAGGATACTGGAGTTCTTATAACGGTCTACAAAACCATTAAATGATCCTTATACAACTAAAAAGGGCCCATTTTTATACAACTGATTGGTTGTATAACAGTTCTATTAAAAGTTTATACAACTCTTATATGACTGTTTTATAATCATTTATACAACTACTTTAACATGATTTTATAGTGTGTCATGTAGTCACATCTATGAAATGGGATTGAAACGGCACTATGGTTGTAATATATTTTTTTATAATGCTGTTATTTCGAGCACAATGTAAACATTTTGTCATCTAGCTTATAAGAGCATTCTATTTTTCAGTGAAGAATATAAGAGCCTAATTATATTTCAATTTGAACGTGCATCCTACATTTCATTTGTAGAAATGGAGACTTATCATAACGACTTTGTCCATTTGAATGGTTTAATAGCACAAATTTTAATGCGCCGCAAATTTTACTGATAAATTATAGGTATAATATATTTGGCAAGAAAATGAAGCGCTTCAATTCTGGTTAAGTTTCAAGTAGATACTTAAAAAAATAATAGAATAGAAAATCCTAAAATCCTTTTTATTTTATGATTCCAATAGTTTCTCACTTCATATGGATATTCTTTCACAATATAAGATATAATAATATAAGATATAATTTTCTAAAAATAATGATAAAGTAACATTTTTCGATATAGTTTCATCTTTCCAACTCAATTGCTCATAATGGCGGCGATAGCGGTACAAAAGTTGCTTATTTAAACATGGCGATTTATAAAACAACAATTTTATCTCAAATAAATGCCTCAAACAATATTTTATTGTCAAATGGAACGGTATACGATAACTGTTTTATAACGACGATTATTTAGGCACTCTACAACTAACCTGACAAGTAATAATCATATTAAGATTCGCGAAAAGTAGAGGTTGCCAAATCTCATAATATGGTAATAAGAATTTTTCCTACGACCACGACGTTATAAAGCACGTTAGTTAATTTGGAAAGTATCTCATATCACCATGGCACTGTTATTCGAAGGAAAATTTGATTCATGCACTAAAAATGCCATATGTCATGGTGTTGTGTCATTATGACAGCGAAAATAGTTCGCCCTAACTTTTCTAGAGACAAAACGGAACCTGACTTTTGAAAGCATTACAACCAGCATTGTAAATAAATTTTTGATGACAGTATTTCAATTTTTCTCAAACTTGCGTTGTCAGAAAAGTATCTTATTTGTGGAAATGTCGCGATTCATTAACGGCCGTATTCGCCGTATACTTTTAAGCTGAGCTTGAAACTTAAGCTCGCTGAACAATACGAAAGTGTTTGCTTTTAAAGCGAGCTTAACTTAAGCTCAGCTCAAAAGTATACGGCGAATACGGCCGTAAATTGTCCGACCAAACTGCACTTTTTTTTTAGTTGAAGTAAACTTGACGTTTATAATCCGAATGTTGCTGCCATTATATAGCCAATTCAACTCAGGAATGGCCGTAGCAGTCCGAGGCAGTTTTTTTCGTTAAATTGCCAGGCCAACAAAATTCTCATTGATGTCAAGTTTACTTCGACAAAAAAAGCTCTCGTGTGATGATAAGTGACTATTTCACTAGAGTAAATTGATAACTTACAAAATTTGAAGGTTTTGAGCTGGCAATTTTGTGTCTTGACGCGGCAATTTTTTGACGTTTAATATATCAAATCTATGTGTATAAAATTCTATCACTCTGTGATAAAATTCAATATAAAATCTTTGTTAGTGGTTTCTAGGGAAACTAAGTTGTTTATTTATTTATTTAACTGTCTAAGGGCCGGTTTCACAAGAGAGATTTATACTAGGTATAGTTATTCTGGGAATGGAGTTATACCAGAATTTTTACCTAGAATAAAACTAGTTGGTTTTACGATGCTTTTTTACACCGGTATAGCAGTTCTTACTCCAAGAATTGCTATACCGGTGTAAAAAAGCATCGTAGAACCAACTAGTTTCAAACTAGGCATACATTCTGGTATAATTTTATTCCCAGAATAACTATACCTAGTATAAACCTCTCTTGTAAAACCGGCCCTAAAAGTTATTAGAACTGTTTCAAAAATTTAAATAAGTATTATTAACATAAATAATACGAAATTTGGAAATAATTCAATAAATGAAATAGAGAGTACGATTAAGCAAAGCATACCGCGAAATACAATGAAGACAAAAAAGTCTGCGTGGGAACAGTTTAGAATGTTTCTGGACGCACGTAATTATACGTTAGAAAAGGATACTTCTGAACAAGTTATAGCAAAAATTCTTGAAGATTATGGTTTTAACATAAAAAAAGAGATGGAACTGATTATACTGAAGCTAGTGTGAAAACACTTTGGAATACGACTGCTTAAATGGTTCAGGAAAAATAGTTTCTAGAATTTAACATCGAAATTGATCCATTTAAAGATATAACCTATAAATTTGCTAGATTGGCCAGGGATACAAAACGTAAAAAGCTTCAGGCTGAACCTGAAACCAGAAAAAGAAGTTTTAACGCGTTTACCAAAGAAGAATTAATGGAAATGGTAGAAAGCTATTCTGAAGATAATCCTGATGGGTTACAAAAAAAGTTTTTTCATTTATGTTCGTTCGAATTAGTATGGCGTGGAAATGAAGCTGCTAATTGTGATATTAATTACTTTAAAAAAGAACATAATAATAAAGGTAATTTTACTGGCAGGGTGGAATATAATCCATTTTTTCCAAAACGACACAAGGAGGATCAAAAGCTTTATCTTGCAGTAAGTGGCTGGTAAGAAATAATGCTAACAACAATTTGTGTCCCGTTCGTTTATTTTCAGAAATTATTGAAAAAAGAGAATCCAATTCTTATCTAACAACAACAAGATTTTTTTTAACAGTACATCCAAATTGGAAGAAAGGAATGTGGTACAAAAATTCACCATTGGGAATTAATACAATTTCAAAGTGGACGAAAATATCGGCAGAATCAATTGGTATAGACACAAAAAAAATAACCAATCATTCACATAGAGCTTCTGCAATATATGCATTAGCAAAGGAAGGAGTTGGTGAACAAGAAGTAATTAAGCTTACAGGACATTCTTCTGCCCATCCTTTGAAACCATATTTACAATTAAATGAAGAACACCATTTCCAACTTATAGAGAACCTTCGAGAAAATAAAAATAAAGAAAAGGAATCCTCATTTTCTAACTTGAATTCATCACAGGTTATGATGCAAAACAATCCACAAAATAATGCTACAACGTACAATTATAATAATTGTACTTTTTACATAAATGAGTAATTTTTTTTTTCATAATGTTATTATTTTTTTTTGCTTTGTATAATTGAAGTTTGCAATAAATAAAACGTTTAAACATATAATTTTTTAGTTTTTCTCTCGTGAAATAGTCATGTCGAATACCACTCAATTAAAAATTTTGTAAGGTAAAATTTTTCTCTTGTATTCAAATTTGTTGCTTTTAGGTAATTTTGTTCATGACATTTAATCCAAAACCACTCGCCTAACGGCTCGTGGTTTTGTTAAAAATGTCATTCGCAGAGTTGCCAAGCAACAAACCTTCATGACAATCGAAAAATTTTGCCGACAAAATTTTCACTCTCGTGGTATTATATATGAAAAAAGCTCACATTTGCATTTTGAATGCAAATTCGCCATGTGAGGAATGTCAAATTTTTTTTTAATTAGAGTGAAACTGACTATTATAGATGTGGCTGGAATGGCGGTTCACATAGAATAAATAGGGTAAAATTATCTTTCACCTATAAAACTTTTAGGTCAACGTGACAACCATGCTTCAGAGTGTTTAAGAAGGCTGAACAGATATCTGCACCAATGTAACATTCGGTTATGATTCGGTTGTTCAACGTGGTTGTGTGCGACTAGCGGCACTATACAACCTTTATAGAATCATTTGCTTCCTAACCTCAAAGTGGTGTATTTTGATATTGTTATTGTCTTGTCGGGTGAAAATAATGTTTAAAATAGTCGAGACTATTGAGGAAGGTAACAAAGAACTCTCTCTGACCATTTTGATGTAAAATTTGAAGCTCCACAAACTTTGGTTGAAACTTTTTTCCGTAACTCCAACGAATTCTGCGCAATTAAAAAAAAAACCGCATTTCTTTTTTTAATTTTCCGTGTATGTGATTTGTATAAGAAATTTGAAACCTCCAGTTGAAAATTATGATTTATTGGACGTTTTTCTTGGACTATAAAAGTCCAACGGAAAATTAGGGCTACAAAACGAAAGAATGATATCAAAGCAACTAAAAACCGATTGTTGAAACCAGCAACGTTTCCGGCTACATTTCATTTGGAAAGAAAGTATAAGGTCATTTTGCACAGTGTATTAGACAGAAATAAATGGAAAATTCAATTTACAGGGTAAATCTATACACTGCCTATTGTTGATTTAATACTATCAAAACATGTCCTTCATATATATTGCTTATATTATGTCGTGTAACCGTAATCAATCGCCTTATTCAGTAGTCAATCTACATAATTCATTATGCTCTAGTTGTGGCGGTATTTAAGAGAAGTAAACAGATGTTGGGGGAATACACACACAGCTCTATGTAGCTATAAAAGCACCGTATAGGAATAGCAGGTTTTTCGGGAGAGCGGGATGTCCTTTGTAGTTTAAAGGAGTTAATAGTATACACGGATCTGTTGTGAAGTATTCAATAATTATTGTTATGCGATCTTTATTAAAAATGAAATCGTATCGTATCCGAAAACCCAAAAGTAGAGATTTTCATGATTTTACAATAAGTATTTTGCCATATACACATAGTTTTTACTCGTCGTGGGACACCCTGTATATAGGTAATCGTGACTGGAAGTTGCTCATTGTAGATGGAGGTTTTCTCTGATGACTGGACTATGTCGCAGCCAGTAGAAAATATAATCAACCGGTTGAAATTTATTCACAACCAATGGAAAATATTCCCCACCGGCTTACAGCAGGTTTTCCTACCGGCTGCACCCTGCTAGAAGTTTGTCTTTACTAGCAAAGTGCAGTTATAAAAATTTACATACAGGATTAAATACATTTTTTTACAAGTACAGAAAAATGAGAACATTGGTAAGAAAATAATGAGTGAAACAAATTTATTTACACAAATTACAGCGTAACATATATTTACATATAAAATTTAAAGTAATAATTATCCAAAATCACCACTACTTTACCTGCCCCTACAACAACCAAGCTTGATCATCTAAATTTTAAACCCAGTTAAGAAAAACATGCAAATACCTAACAACATAATACAAGGCAAATTAAAAATTGTTAAGGCTGAAAAATAAGTTCTGTTGCTTCATACTGAAAAAGTCGAAAATAAATATTAATTAATCTGGAACAGAAAATCAAACAAAATTGAAAAAATTCACCACAAACTTGATAAAAAAAATAGTGGGAAAAACTTACAAGTAGCCATAGCATTCACGATATTTTGACAGACCTACTGGGCAACAATTTCTGCAACAGAAAATCAAACAAAATTTAAAAATTCAACAAAAATTCGATGGAACCTATGGGACCTGTGAAAACTAGGCAACAATTTCTGGAACATAAAATCAAACAAAATTAAAAAAATTCAACAAAAATCAGGATCAGGAAACCGGAGCAGCATGACTTACCCATTTCTTTTGAAAAAAGGTACCAGCTTGTAGTTTGTAAAGTATATGGAATTACACAGCTCACCTATGGCAGGATATTATTGAGTGAATGTGAGCAACAACCTAGATCTGTGTCTTTTGAAAGAAGAACCTGCAAAGAAAAGTAGTATAATATACAAGTAATATTTCAAATTATTACATTACTTACCTGGGTTTTCACTTTTCACTTTTCACTTTTCACATTGACACTACTGGTAAAAAAATGTTGGTTCGAAACAATAGGGGTATACATTTTACAAATATAGATGATGCATTATAGAAATTCAATATAGGTAGGTACTCACTTTGTTGGGATAGACATATATTTTATGTTACCTTAAACAAAAAATAGAATAATTATTGAAATGTAACCATAAGAATGATAAGTAATTTGCAAAAAACAGTTGAGGGTTTTACAGAAATCCGTTGACAAAAAATCTACGAGAATTTTTTCTAAGACATTAAAATCGAGTACATGATCTCATGATGACTCACTTCTTATATAAGAACCCTTATTTGTCATGTATATAGAAATATTTATCTGCAGCCTTTTTATATTTTGGAATATTTGGGTATTAAAAAACAATAAAATAATACTGAAATGGATTTTAAATCAACAAAATATTTCAATTTTGATAATCAAATTAATTTCGAAATGCATATGAGCAAATTAAAACCAAATACACAATTGTAACATTCTTTTTTATATTAAAAATCGGTAGTTAATAATTTATATGGGATGAAAAATGGAAAGAATGTTGTATTTATTTAAATGCTAATAACTACCAGTAAATAAAATGAACACCTACCCCTCTAGAAGAATGTATTAAGCTCTAATCCCTGGATTCCATATAGGTACACCATTCAAGTACACTCCAGATTCTTTGAAACAAAAAATAAAATGAATTTCAAACACCAGATACAAATGAAATTTTCATTTTATATTCCCCCAAAGCAGGTTCAATAATAGGTAGCAATATGATTCACCTCTTATATAAGAATAATTATTTTTCATAGGAATATTCACCGGCCGACTTTTGAGTATTTTGTTTAAAAAAAAAAACATTAAAAGAATAGAAAAATGGTTTATAAATGACTTAAATATCAATACTGATAATCAAATTGATTTAGAATACCCAATTAAAGAAATAGTCTTTCAAAATTAAAAGTATAAAAAATATAAAAAAAAAATAAAAAATTACCCCATTAGAAGAATGTATCTAGCTCTAATCCACGCCTTCCATGTAGGTACACTTCACTTGCACTTCACTACACTACACGATAAACGAACTCAAAGAAATAAAATAAATTTCAACCACGTACTTCGAACCGCCCGAACCGAAAGCTGAACCGCTACTAAATAATGGCATCTACTAAATTTACCTATTCGTTAAATGTACTTGTTAGTCACCTGTTGAATGAGAATAGTTTATCATATCTATGATTAATATACCGATACCGGCCGTGAGTTATTAAAAAGACTTTCAGTCTTGCTCATATACTTTGTAGGTATTATAATGAAAAAGGAAAAGTAAAAAGTTACAAAAATCGAGCAGTATAATATACATTTATAAATATAGTGAATTGTGGAGTATTAATTATTATTTTTGGGAATAATTCTTAGAAATTGAACCATAATCTTTTTCAAATTACCTAATTCAATATTTCTGGATCGGGCACTTAACTGGATCCCATTCCTAGTAGACTATAATACTGAAAGAATGTGATACAAAAAAGTAGTTTACCTAACTAGTGCAGAAAGTGATACTTTTCCGCACGCTATTGCGCTAAAGCGTCGTTCGGCCATCTGCAATAGCGTGCGGAAAAGTCACTTTATGCACGTGTTAGGTATACTATTTTTTCTACTAGCATGCGGAAAAAACCCAAAAGTTAACATAAAGAAACATTTCCTATTAAATACATATCAACAAATTAATTATTATTATTTGACATTCATTTGATGAGGCTTACACCGGGGCCATTGAAAAATTATTGAAAAATAAGTTTTTTTAATTGAAAATTATAGCAGAATTATAATGAATTTATTAATTTTTCAGTCATTTGGTAAGCTACAAGCTTACAAATATATATATTTTAAATATTCAAATGTCAGTATACTCCCCAAAAACAAATTTGGAAAAGTGAGTTAAGCACTGAAATGAGTGCGGAAAAGTGGACTTTTCCGCTATTTTTTATAATATCAAGGATATGATCTACTCTGGATGGACCTTGAACATTTGGCAAATTTACATCCCAACGCAATAGAATCTAGCTAACCGAATGAAAATGTTTGGTTCCAGCAAGACGGGGCAACACCCCATTATGCTCCAATGGTAAGAACTTATTTAGATGAAATCTTCCCCAATAAATGAATTGGACGAAGAGGTACTATTGAGTGGCCAGCTAGATCACCAGACTTCACGCCGTTAGATTTCTTCTGTGGGGTTATCTCAAGAACAAAGTATATGCAACACAACCAACTAGCATTGTAGACCTCAAAGACAGGATAACTACAGAAATACGGAATATTTCACCTCAAACTTTAAACAAAGTTAAGGAGAAGTTCTATAGGAGACTGTGCTATTGCCAACAACTAGGTGGAAAACATTTTGAGCATTTATTGTAATGTATTAAAATCAAATCATCAGGTATTTTATGTATGTGTTTAATAACTGTAAAAATAAAAATATCACCCTGTATAATTCATAATTGACCATACATTATTTAGTTTGTTGGAATCGGTTCATTAAGAGGATTTCAAAAATATGCAAATATACAGGGTGTTTCATTGAAAAAAAACAACACCGACTATGGCATACTTGCGTGAATCACCCTGTACATTTACATTTATGTTTACATAGCGCACAACTCAATTCAAAAGTTGACGTGTCTCGGCATTTTTTATAATTTTCTTAAATAATGACATAAAGAATTTTATTCCACACTGTATAAGATCCTTCGTGCTTCAGAGCTAAAATACATTTTATAATATTCTATTCCATGTAATTAACCCTTCTTAGCACTGGTAATGTTCCCGGAAAGCAAGCGACTGGTCCTTCTGTTAATTCATAATGCTATAAGCACTTTTAGTAGATGAGGACGTAGGTATACAAAATCTCCTTATTCCTCATTTGTTGTTTAGATGATAATAATGAAGATAATAATAAAGACCTTAAAAGGTCTTGTTCCATTTTAAACATAAATGAGAAGGATTAATTATAATGAATTGAATATAAATAATGGATTGCTATTAAAATCCAGAAATTCGTTGGAAAGGATATTGGTGAGCAACTTGAAACTATTGATTTGACCATTGCTATTTTTATATTGCAAATCCAGTATACCATAAATAAATACGTTTCTGAATATGATACATATGCATAATATGTCAGGGTTTATATTATCTTTACGTATGTAAATACCAGTTTTGGGTAAATTTCAGTTTTGAAGCAAGGGAAGGTACTTACATGCTAGACTCAATATTATTGTAACATGTTTACTTTAGGCTAAGTTGTAAACGGCAAACCCTATTTGAACAAGCAGGTAGGGCTAATAATATTCTGTGTTGACGAGAGCTTTGAATATTCGAAATCATCCACTGCTAACATTTTTGATTTTATCAATTTTATGAACATCTCACATATTATGAATAATATGGAACAAACTTCATGGTGGACAATAAAAATAACAAATCAAGTGAAACAAAAGAAAATGGCATGGAAAAACTACTTATCGAATAGAACACAAGAGAAATATAATAAATATGAGGAAAGGAAGAAAACAAAAGAACTGATTGAAACATCGAGGAGCGAACAATGGGGAAAGTTTGGAGAAGAAGACTGCAAAGCAAGTCAGAAACTCTTTTATAAAGCATTAAAGAATATGAAAACAGAACAAAAGCCAGATACATACTTTATAAAAAATAAGAACGGAGAAATAGTACAAGAGGACGAAGAAATTATGCAAAGATGGGAAGAATATTATCAGGAACTACTTAATGAAACAAAAGATAAAGAGTAACACGTACAAATTGGTATACAAGAGGATGTAGAAATAAAAATGAGTGAATAGAAAATACAACAGGTTATAACAGAACTTAAAAACGGAAAAGCCCCTGGATATGACAAAATCCCATCAGAAATGATTAAAAACGTTGGACAAAAAGGGAATGATATGATGTTACAAATTTTTAATCAAATAATAGAAGAAGAAACGCTACCAAGAGACTGGCAAAAAGCACTAATTGTACCAATTTTCAAGAAAGGTGATGTGAAAGACTGCAATAACTATCGTGGAATAACATTAATTAGCACCGCGATGAAAATGTTGGAGTAGATACTGGAGAAAAGAATCAGATCGACAATAGAAAATACACTGGAGGAGGCACAGAGTGGATTTAGAAGTGGTAGGAGTACCCAAGACCACATATTTACTATCAAACATAGATATCAGAAAAGACCTTGGTATACAATCAACCTTAGAATTTGTAGAAGAAAGACAACTACAATGGTGGGGACATTTACAACGTATGGATAAACGAAGACCAGTAAAGAGAATATGGAAAGCTCTTCTCACTGAATTGTTTTATAATTACATTCAAGCAAATTTAAGATAGCAAAATTGTGTTAATTGGGACACTCTGTACACTGTTTTCTTATTTCAAGATTGTTATATCCTCCAGCCAGAAGTGAACTATTTTGTTCCTTTGACAATTCTCCTGATTATGGTTAATGTTTTAATAAAAGTCATGATATTGTTTAATAATTTTATTAAAAAATCTAAAAACATCAATTAAATATTCTGCTAATAACCCACTATATCACTCTCCTCAACTTATATTATCACATTTCCATGAAATTAACAAAAGTTTCATATTTAATTACATGAATAGCAGCATAAAACAAACTACAATATCTTTTGTAAAAATAAATATACTCATCAACAAATTAGGATTATTAGTGAGTCAATATGTTGGTATTTATTGCTGTAACTAAAGTTTAAATCGTATTTGGCTGTTCAAGTACTGTTCCATTGATACTGAACAAGTTTTTTAATTCGTAAACAGTTACTGTGAATGTGGAAAGTATTTAATGTAAACAAACAAGTGAAACTTTTATCATTAAACCTAGTAAGCCAATAGTAGCGGCGCTACTTTTCCAATTATGTCGATACAAATTTTTCCAGCCAAAGTTACTTCGCTTTAAAAATTATGGTCTTTATTTATTTTATAACTTTCTGCAGTGTAGAGGGTGTTCTAAATAATGTGATGCGACAAAGATTCAGATGCAACCACAGCTGCACAAGTAATTATTTCAAATAAACGTAAAAAACGAGTAAATTAATGTTGGAATAAATCAAGCCTCTTAGACAGGAAGTCACATGTGTCATACGTCTTCTAAGTTGCTTGAAATGAGATATTAGATACATAATATATTGAAAGGTGCTAGTGGTCAAAAACTCTTGTGCTTTGGAGTCCACTTGTAGTTGTATAAGGATATTTTTGACTCTATACCCTCTTTACTGTACGAAGAAACAATTTTTCTGATAAACTATTTTTTTGTTAAGACTTATCTCTCTCAAACAAACAGCCTTTTTACTTTCAACCCAGTTTTCTATCACTGTTCCACCCGCTATTCATGTAATCTGCTATTTTAGACTATCCTACTGCTTTAACAAGGTTATACAATTCTACTTTTCTTTTAGATTTAGTTATAATACACATTTTTAGTGAGTAAAAAAGTTTTCATTCACAAACACCATATCGCTTAACATATATACAAAATGGAATTGTTCCATTTCAAGTGGCTGTACATGGGATAAATTTCTCAATACAGTTTGAACGAGGAGTTGGGAGAAAATAAGGTTCAATGATTAGTGAGGAACTCGAACCAAAGACTTTAAAATTGATAGAGGAGCTGACGATAAAGCTAGTTCTTCATGTGAAAAACTACGTTTCATTTGAAAGTTTCAAAGCGTATACAATTTTTTTACGCGTCTGAATTTCTTAGAAAACAAATTGAAACGTAGAAACAGAGTTAAAACTTCCTCAATTATACTTATTAGATTGGATAATCCCGAGGAGATTTTGGGTCACCTTTATAAAAGATCCGCATGCGGTTCTTTCCAGCTCACTGAGTTTCCCTTTATCAACATTCATCCCCCATCAGCTGCTTGACTTGATACCCTACAAATATGCCCTTCTCAATTTGGCGTCACTGTATTCAGGGAATTTGCTTGCATGTATAAAAATCCAACATTATATTAATTGCCATTGAATTATTATTGAGTCAATGCAAAAAGCGATACAGAGTTTGTATTATTCATTACAATCTATTATTTTGAAATTCGAATACCCTGTTACCAACCTGAACAAAAAAGTCTTACTATAGGTACCTACTGTGGATTTCTCATACAGCATTTTTTTAATGACCACCATTAAATCCACCATTAAGTTAATTAGTTGGATCTTTACAGGAATGTGATAATAGAACAGGAAACAACCTAATAATCAACCACATACCTGTGTCTCTGTACTAATAGAACCATTGTCTGGATTCTGCCCTCTAAATAAACATCTAACGAAAGGCGGCATTAGAATCTTATTATGCCGGACTTTAGAAAAGCGATGAAGAACAAAAAAAGACAACCTATATTTTGAATGTCATTTAGTCTTCCCTATCCTTGGATATTTCTTTATTCCGATGATTTCACCCTTTAAACTGAACGCTACTGACTTTGATTGTATCTATTATGTACAAATAGTCCTCATGGTTTATTTTTTTGCCTACACCAATAAAATCATCCAATTTTTTCATTGGTTTATTTAAATGAATATAAATCGCTTCCATAAGCCCTCATTCTGTCAATTTCCCGTTCTGATTGTGATGTTAATGAATGTAGCTGTGAATTTTGAAATAATCATCTGGATAGTACAGTTACAGCTGAGCCCAATGTCGCAGTCATCAATTATTGTATTTTATTGGAAACAGTTGAAAACTAGTTGATTCCTTTTTAATCGGGTTGGGTTTTGAACGCTATTTTTTGACAAATCCACAATTATCTATTACCAAATACAATTGAAACAGAGCTGTGCAGTAATCATTTAAAACATAATATTATTATATGGTTAACACTTAAAAACAAATAAGAACAAAATTTTTATCACCACCCTGCAATATTCTGGCACTATTCAATACTATGCCGCTGTTTGCCAATTGACATGGCCATTATAAGCTTGTGCCAATGGAAATCACGTATTCTTTGAAGGAATTCAATGAAAACGGAGAGTAGGGACGTGCCAACCATTGGCATCTCGCGGCTTCAAGAGAGATTCGGACTGTCTGCCAGTGGGCACATGTTTTCAAATGAAGGGGACGAACAGGACAAATCTATGGATGCCGACACATATGTAGACGTCTTAAAAGTCACTGACCAGCTCTGTATTTATTAGAACCAAAGTAACATTGAACAAAATAAAACAAAAGTTCAACGCCTCCCGGTTACTAAACTTCCACTTGTTTCAATTAAAAAGATCTAAACAACTGAAGGCTCGCCTTCGTATCCCTCATCCGGACTTTCCGTCAATATCTCACTCATAGCATCACTTTGTACATTCATCGTAGATTCACTATCGTTACCACTAATATTATTATTACTACTATTAACATTCGACCTGGAATTGCTTAAATTTTGCGGTTCGGTACAGTCTGCGTGATCGTTATCTGTTTGCGCACTCGCACTACGTCTGGACAAACACTGTAGACCGTAAGTGGGGTTTACACTGTGTATTAAATTCGGGTTTAAGCTTGGGTTCACGTTGGGGTTGAGTACGTGTATGTTCGCGGGTACACAAGCCGGCCACGGGGTATATGGAAGCGACGAAGGGGATATGACGTCCACTATATTGTCTGCTGGATAGTTTGGATCTTGGATTTGAGCTCTTGCGGGATATCTGAAACAATAGAGGTTCAAATCAATTGTAATGGCTATTTCGCATAAAATCGGCTGTAGTCATCACTACATCGGAGAGACTTGTAAGGGCGTTGCCCATAGAGTTATAAATGAGAGAGATGTTAAACGTGTATAGTTTTGTGGCACAAAGACGCGCGCTTTTTGAATTTACAACATCTAGGTACTCATAACAGCATCGTTTATTTAAAAAGGGAAACCGTATCATTATACAAAATGGACATTCCAGAGCTGTACGTTTACCACAAAAAATCAGTGGAAACATAAAATTGAATTGTTAAATTTTTATTCTGAAGTTATAATACAGTCTATAGGAATTTTTATTTTCTGGATTTTTTCTTAAGTGGGTCGTCAAAAGTGATATTTATACTTCTCGATCAGTTTAAAATATATTTTGCATTTTGGTGAAATTGTTTGTTTATTACTTTTCGACGTCTGAACGGTAAGTAAATCACTTACCGACGTGTTAAACTTAGAAACCAGTAAACACAACCCACCGTCCTGACAACCGATGCTGTAAATAAACAAAAAATAACAATCGCGCGAAAAAAATTATAGAAATAATAGTAAAAATTTATCCGAACAATTTCAAGTAGATCACCAGCACTGCGAATACCAGCTTTGCATAGAATTTTAATGTAGCATCGGTGGTTCAGTGGTAGAATGCTCGCCTGCCACGTGGGCGTGTCCCGGGTTCGATTCCCGGCCGAAGCATATGAATCGCTGCTTCGTAAACGAAAGAGAGACTCATGTGCAACGTAACATAAAGTAACGGTCAGATCTTTTGCGTCGCGACCCTCGGTCGCTCAAACCCAACCTGACGTAAAGAACTAAAGTTCCAATAAAAATAAATTCAAAAATGACAACGACTAACCTCAAATTAAAATAATACTAAAAATGAAGTTTTGTGTAGATGTGGGCGGCGTTTGTTAGTTCAGTTAGTTGCTGTAAAGCGCCACGCGCAGCTGGCTGCGCACAAACTTTGTTCCTTGTCTTTCCATATGATTTAAAACCTCTTTTATTCATTGCACTATGGTGTTGCCCTGTATAATGTATCCTGAAGGAACAGCCAGCTTCATAATTCCATTGCTAGGTACCTACTCGAAATTCAGAAAGCCGCTCAAACTGCAGTGAGTAATTTAATTCACACAAAATCGTTTGTCGTTCACGAGGCTGTGCGATATGAAAAATTCATTAAATGTCTAAGCCCGAATAGTTTCTTTGATGTAACCAACGTAATTGGTAAGTGAATGGTTGAGTAGTTAAAGTGCGAGCGAAAATTGAATGATTTTAATTACGCATAATTTTCATTATTCTGTAGAAACGCAGTGTTTCAACGAAAACTCTGGAAAACCATAATCTGACTTTAAGTAGAGGGTTAACTGTCATGTTATGCTTAATGGATGATGATGTATGGTGTAGTGAGATGAGATCGGATGTGGTGGAAAAATAAGGGATGAAAAAATACCTACCGAACTGCTATCTTTGAAACACAGTACTGTGCTTGGATGTATCGAAAAAACTACAGATTTTATGCATGATTTTCTCTATACATAAAACAAAGTAAACGTCTTTTTTGAGCCACAAAATTTCTCAAGTAGGTCTCGTAAAAACTAGATGAAACAAACAATTGGAAACTACACACTATCTACTGACGACGGCTACTTTTTAAACTGGAGTATGTAGGCGTCAGCCCCAATTTTCAGAAATTATCCGTAGGCGCGAAAGCCATCATAAATCATGTGTCAAGTTATATTCTTGTTTTGAACAAGCTATGATTAATTGTTCAAAGTTGGTTTAGATACAGCAAACTGTGACTTCTATGTTATATTTTTTATTTGGAAAATGTTATCTTCTTTATTGGTTTTAATAATGTTTTGAACTTGTAACGTATTTTGGATTGTTGGGTAATAAATCACGCGTTACAGATGAACTGCAAAATGTAATTAGCTCAATTTGACAAAACTCGAATGTTTAAAAACCTTTTTTTGGATTTGCATGATGAAACGCTGGGACAACTGAGGATGGATACACATTTAAATGTGCTGAACAGCCCAGGCACATGAACTAAATCTTGTACCATTTCCCATGTTATCCAATTTTATTGCAGAAGCTTCTATACAGTATTTTCCTGTAATTGTACCGGGTGTCCCAATAAGAACGGCTCTCGGCCATATCTCGGGAACCGTTCGAGGAAAAAAATTATGACAAAAGTGACCTCGAGAAAAACCTAGAAATTATTTACAGAGTTGTAGGTCCGCCGCTAGAGGGCGTATTTGACAGTTTTAAAATGCAAAATTTTTCAAAATTTACCCAATTAAGGAGCATATTGAATATTATAATCAGATTCCTCGACAAATTTTGCATATTTTTAATATGACAAGTTTAAGTATATCTCTTCAAATAAGGGGTGGGGGAGAGCTGTTACGAAAAAACTCCTGTAATTCCCGTTCTGCATGACCGATTTTAATAAACTTGATGTTGTTTGAAAGAGCTTTTGTTGAACCATCCGAAATTTGTGAATATGAAGCAATCTGATGTATAACATGGATGCTAGAGGGAGCTGTTTTATTTTTTTGTATATTGTGTTTTCTCGTAACAATTTTAAATGGAAACAAACAAATTGATGTAGATCTTTGAAAAGTAGACTGAGTTACTATTAAAACACCGCAAGGCGATATCTCTTTCCTATCCTGAGATATCGTAAAAAAAAGGGGAATGGCGGGTTTTGTTCTTCCAACGTCTAGAAGGCTGGTGAAGTAAGTTGTGCTACATTTTTTCAATTATATGAGAATGTTTTTTTTTTGTTTTCAAGCGATGTGCTCGGCGATGTGTGTACAGGAAGGGATTTTGCCTTAGCGAGATTTTGACTGGGTCCAATCAGTTTTAATTTGTTATTACTCCTTGCCTTCCTGACATGTTTTAAAAATTTTTAATGAACAATACTTGCCAACCTTCTGTTGACAAGTGAGATGGAAATTCCTTTTGAAGTAAAGGTAAAAGAAAAATGCAGACACTAATAACTATTCTATTAGAAATCTTGCAGCTTGAACAATTAATAATTCAACGAAATGAAGTACCAAACTTGAAAAGTGGATAAGGCAACAGCGCTTACCATCATGCAAAACCCGGCATCAACAATATGTTGATTTTAATTAGAATTACAGGTATAAATACATTACCGATAGTCATCGGGTGATCACTTCTTACTGTATTATTGCACACTTTAGTTATTGAAAGTAAATTATTTAAAAAGATTAAGTTTGAACGGTTAGAATTGAAAATAAACGAGGAACCTTCGGAGGAGATCCCATCGCTAGCAGGGTTGAGCTTACACTGCTGACTTTCGTTGGCGCTATTTGAGCGGCAAGTGAGTCGGGCGGTACCGATTGGTTAGGTGAACATTCACAAAAGGCGCGAAGTTTTATAAATAGGAATTTATGCCTTAATGTAGAATTAAGGTACAGTGTAGGAATTTATGGGAAATTTCTACAATGTGCTAGTAAATCAAAATAAAATATCAATAAAAACCGATAAATATTACAAAATAACTCTGTTTTTATGAACTTTGGGTATAGGGAATGCCTGACAAAAATTAAAGTTACATAATCGAAAATTCTATTTTTGCTATAAAATACAGGGTGTTCCATTTGAAAGAAAAAAGAAAATGACAGGCTCGAGTTTCCGTTCACCCTGTATACAAGAAAGAATATAATTGAAATTTAATTAAGGATACGGAGATATTGCATCATGTTACAAAACTCTTTTTGGCAAAATACATTCTTTTTCTTTAACGTACAACAAGCTACAGAGCGTTGATTTACCTACGATTTTCACATAAACGTGTCCATATCTTTTGAAGGACTCTGTATAACGTGGCAAAACCTCATATCAAAAGCTTCAATAAAATGTAACCAATCCAAACCCGGTATAATATGCAGGGGTTCCCATTTGAAAAATCATATGTTTGGTTTGTAACGGAGTTATACAGCACTCTATAAATTTTTGTCGATAACATTTTTTGATATCCCTTAAAATAACCCATATACGGAAGTTTGTCGTAAGGTTGGTACACCCTGTATATATATTTAATATTCTTTCCATTCACTTTCACAATTCATTGAAAAGCCTACTCACCCATCGGCAGTATATCGAACATCTCCTGCACCATCGTAGTGGGAGTCGACACTCCTTGAGAGAAATTCAGCCTCTCGAGAGATCCTTCTGAAAGGATTCGCAGCGGAATGTCTCTTCAACCGATTTGACGGCAACGTACGGTAATACGCTTCGGTGGCGAACTGATTCGGAACGGTTCGATTCGGAAGCTTCGGCAGACCATAATCTATTGGGTATCCGTCAGAATCAACTACACATCTGGAATAGAGATTTTTTTACATTAACTTAAGTAGTTACTTGATTAATCTTGAAGGTAAGGAATACGTCTAAAGCGAACACGATTGATGGTCAATTACACTGGTTGAGGTGGTTTTTATACCACAGCTTGAAGAAGTTGTTCATTCAGGTAAAAGTTTTTGATTGGTAAGAATAATGTACCATTTATAATATTTATTTATGCCACAGATTTAGAAGATTATGTATCTATTTTTTGTTATAGTCGTGGATAAAATATAGTATTCAACACACGGTAATGGTCATAGCTCACTCGATGGATTACACCTGTATAACCGATCGTTGAATAATCTTTTATTTTCCACTACTAGCTGTAAATTTGACAATTATTGCTTCTTCTAGCCAACTGAAAAGTTGAATTTCTATAATTAGTGGTTAATGTTTTTTTCTATTATTTAATAATGGACAAATTCAAATATTTTGAGAATTCATGGATAGTAGTTCAACAAAAGCTTGTGCAGCATTATTTTGCATACCCAGAAGATTGCCTTTAACATATTTGATGATTTAGTTACCTATCATGACTGATGACATAACGAGTACGTTCATAATATATCGAAATATATTATATTGAATATATCGAATAGTATAATATACTATTACTCACCTTCCTCCATCAAGAAACTCGGTACTTTCTCGGAGACGCGCTATTGGTATTTGTAGAGAGTTAGCGAAATCTTTGTGATATAACTCAATATTTTGACGATCCTCTCCATCTCCTTCCCGTCTACAACCTGTAATTATCGAAAAAAAGTTAATTCACCAATATTTAAATTAATTCAATATACAATGCTATTCAAAAGTCTCCTCCCCCTCCCCCCTCGTATCTTTTGAACGGCTACACTTACATTAATAAAATTTGGAGGGTGGAAATAAAGTGTTGTAAACTTCTCTACGAATGGTAACAGGTGACGTAATAGTAATAGATGACGTCACAGTGCCACTCTGGCCAATAATTTTGAATGGGACCTTATGGAAAGTGATATCTGGTTTGACAGGCATTGACATTGGCTACATAGCCATATTAACTTTGTTTGGGTTTAAACTAATTTTGACGGATAAATTAAATAAATACCAAAATTATTATTTCACATTTTAATATTGAAGATTTTTCAGTCCGCCTCTGGTTAGTTGTCAAAAAAATTGACGTTTTTAATTTAATAGTATCTGTTGCTTTGCAAAGTTTTTCTAAATAGCTTGAATATTTAATTTCATTATTGTTTAACGAGACGTTTAAGAGTTTACATAGGCAAAATGGTACGTACTCAAGCCGACAAAGTAGCAGCTATCTTAATAATTGGTGAATCTAAAAAGGATCTCCATGAAGCGGAACGTTCATTTAATGAGAGATACCCAGATCGCTCTATCTCGAGAACTTATTTGAGGGAGCTTCTTCACCAGTTTGAAGCAACAGGTAGTGTTCAAGATACCAAACGATCTGGTCGACCAACATTTAGTGATGATAAAAAAATTGATATAGTTGCTGAAATGGTAGTAAACCCTACATCCTCTTCAACTAAAGCTGCGTTTATCTGTGAAGTAAGTAAAAGAACATTACAGAAAGTGTTGGCTAAAAATAAATTTCATCCATACAAGTTAAAAATAGTGCACCACCTTTCGGATGACGACCCCGACAGAAGACTCGAATTCTGTGAATGTATGACAAATAAAATTATTCAAAACCCACATTACACAAAAACAATTTGTTTCAGTGACGAAAGTAGTTTTTGCCTAAATGGAAATGTGAATACACAAAATGTAAGGTATTGGAGTGACACAAATCCTCACACCTTTCGTGAACAACATACCCAATTTCCAGAAGAAGTCAATGTTTGGGCAGGTATTTTGGGAAACCACATAGTTGGTCCTGTTTTTCTAAATTTAAATTTAAGCGGTTAAATGTATCTGAAGATGTTACAAAATGCAATTGAGCCGTTAATTGTTGAAATTCTGGAAGATAGTCCAGATGAATTCGGCCATCTGGAAATAACATTTCAACAAGATGGTGCTCCTGCACATTATTATGGTGCAGTAAGACGTTACCTAGATGGATCGGCCGGCGAGGTCCCATAGAATGGCCACCTCGGTCACCAGATCTGACACCATTAGATTTTTTTCCATGGTTGTACTTGAAATCCAAGGTTCATACTACGGCATTGGCGTTTTGAAAGAAAGGATTATTAAGGAATTCAATGCAATATCAGCTGACACATTCAAACGATTACGACAAGAGTTTATTAATAGGATGTATTACTGTCACTAACTTGTGTGAGTGGTCGTGTAGGACCTCTCTCTCACAATTAAGCTTTACTGCGCATGTCACTCTCCTAAAATTATAAAATTCCTATTCAGGAAATATAATAGAATGCTCATACACTCCTATACGAGTACTCTACTGGGTAAAACCAAGAGAGTTGTTAGATTCTGAGAGAATGGACTTGCGCACATTGTCTTCGGTCATACAATTGGATAGATAAAGGAAGATTATAATGTAATCACACGACATGTGCCTATTTACTTTTCAGTCCATAAAATAATGACTAAATATTGAATTCATTTTTAGTTTTTGCAGTTTAATTGTTTAGTTTTTGGAGTTTATTTGTTTATTTTTTGTAGTTTAATTGGTTAGGTTTTGTACCTACTTTGTTTAATCGTTTAGTTTGTGGAGTTTATTTATTGTTTTTAAAATGGATGATGACGATTTGGTAATGCAAATGCTAGTAGACAATGTGTTTCCAACGTCAAGATCCTTTCTTGGTTTTGTCTGATTTTAATTATCATTAAACATTTTCGCCTATTTGAAGTTTAAAGTTTATTAATATTGTTTTTTGTGCCTCACACAACATTTTCTTTTCAATAAATTATAAAAAGGTAACTAAAATCGTACTCTTCACTCTTTCTCACAACACATCTAAATATCTCATGGAAAAACTTATGCTGAATCATAGAGTATTACTCTATGTACTGAATCAGACGGTGGTTGTGCTTATATCAGTGTTTATATTTTTAAATTCAAACCTACTAACAGTAAATTAGAACTAAAAATAGTTCTAAGATAGTCGCGCCACTTGGCAACGCTGGACAAAATGTAGTAGACGAGTCGAATGATCGTGAATAGGGTTTTGATGGTCCATGTGAGTGATGAGTGAGAGAGTACTCATATCGATGAGTTTTCGTGCACGAGCACTCTCTAAAGTTACAGAATAGACCCCCAGGAAGTAGACGGAGCACATTTCGAACACTTGCTATAAGAATCCATTGTTGATACTTGATAAATTAAATTTAAAAAAATAATTTCAATAATTTTGGTATTTATTTAATTTATCCGTCAAAATTAGTTCAAACCCAAACAAAATTAATATGGCTATATAGCCAATGTCAATGCCTTTAAAACGAGATATCACTTGCCATAAGGTCCTATTCAAAGTTATTGGCCAGAGTGGCACTGTGACGTCATCTATTACTATTACGTAACCTGTTACCATTCGTAGAGAACTTTATAACACTTTATTTTCACCCTCCAAATTTTATTAATGTAAGTGTAGCCGTTCAAAAGATACGAGTGGGGGAGGGGACTTTTGAATAGCACTGTATAATCGACTCCATTCTTATGAAGCAAAATAAATATGATAAAGTATTGTGAATTTTCTAATTATATCCAGTTTTACCAGCTTAATTATTAATTTAATTATAAAAAATCTGACAACAAAGAACTGAATTGTACGTTCGCTTCCGTAATTATCAATTACATCTACAAACTTTTTAATTACTTCAAAACATGACAACGGAAAGTAAAAATGTCTGCGTCTTCCCCCTGCGTTCACAACTTGTACGTACCATTAATTATATCAGGATTCTGTTTAAGTTGCATGCCCTGGAGAGAATCAGGACTTCTAATTTGACGGGTATCTCTGACGGGAGAATGGGTGCTGCTAGACATCAACTCGCACGATTGGGTTTCGAAGCTTGTCAGTTCTTCACTCGGATTCGGAGTGTTTATTTGCTGAAAACGAAAAACAAAAATATCGCTGTCGTTTGAATAAAATATTCCATTTATCAAGAGTGCAAATGGAAAAATTTGGGCTATTCGAGTAAAAGTAACACTGTATTTGCAGTGAAGTGTTTTTTAAAGGGATTTTTGGCTGATAATAACGAAATGATAAAAGATAATAACAATAACTAACCATCAGTGAATCCGACAGACTTTTCACTCCATCCCCCTGTTTGTTAGAGTTCTGATGATACTGCATAACCATATCTTCCGTATGACAAAGCTTCTCCTTTCTTTTGTTCTGTCTTCTACATTTTATAATTAACACAATAAGAGCTATCAACACTGAAATCCCCAGTATGGATATCCCAACTATTGCGATCAAGATGTATTCGAAAGGAAAAATAACCTCAATCACAATAGGATCTTCTTTTAAAATAATTTTAATAGTAAAATTCGCTTGAGACGTCCCCGCGGTGTTTTCCGCGTTACAAATGAAAGTACCGTTATCGTCCGCATTGGCGTTGTAGATAAAAAGCTCGCTCCGCTTATTTTCCGATCCTTCTTCTATGTAGTAAATTAAATGTACACCTGGAGCTACCATAGTATCATTCTCCAACATTTCCCCCTGAAACCACCACGATACAGAAGCTTCAGGCACCGCTTGTATGTGACACGTCAACGAAACATTTTTACCTTCACCTAATTCCAAATAAAATGAAGTCGGGGTGATATGTGGTAGGCAAGCTAATTGTGGTAACGGCACTGATCGTATAGATCTCGAGGATAATCTCGGAGGAGAAAAACAAACCGGTTCGGTCGACAATAAACTTTTAAAGTCTCTCAACCACTTGGCTAGATCGAGGATGTGACAATCACATTCCCAGAAGTTTTTTTCCAAGTTGATACCTTTTACGTATTCAGGAAGCGTTCTCCGACCCGGTATTGTTTTAAGACGATTGCCGTCTAAGTGCAGCCACTCCAAACTATGAAGACCTTGGTAGGCTCCTTCTTCTATATCCGATATATTACAGTCACTCAATTCTAACGTATTCAATTGGGTTAGGTGCTCAAACCCGGCTTTTTTTAACACTGTAATGGGATTGGACGTTAATGTTAGTTTCATAAGGGAAGGACATTGCATAAAAGCTCCACTAGGAACGACATCTAACAAGTTATTTGATAGATCTAGCTCCACTAAGTTGGTTAATCCAGCGAAAGCCTTTTCGTGTATCGATCTTATAAGGGAATTCGATAAATAAAGTCTTTGGAGGCTTTCCAGTTTTTTTTGTGAAAACATATTTTCATAGAGCTGTCCGAGTCTGTTACCGGAGAAGTCTAGCACTTGCGTCGCGAAGTCTAGTCCGTTTGGAATTTCCGAGAGGTTTTTCTTTTTGCATTCGACTGTTTGCTTTCCGTTTTTCCACAGACAAGCGCAATAGTTTGAGCAGCATGTTGTTTCTTTGATCAAATGAAGCAGCAGTATCAGGTACATTTGTGTCGGTATTTGCATTTTGTGGAAGGTTAGGCAGTCTTCAATGGTTCCATTTCCATTAATCTGCAACAAACGGAAGAAATTGAACAAACAAAACTTCTAGAAGATTCAGATGAATGAATAATAAAGGCTCAAGTTTGTGGCGATAGGAAAGGGAGAACCCCAGCCATAGCAATATATGGAGGACCTGAGGTTTGGCATTTGTAGTATAGGAATACAGACGGGTCAAGACAAGGAGCTCTAAAATAATAAGAGGGCACATACAATGGATTTGCAAAGATCGTAGTAGAGAGGCTGTTAAAAACACATAAGCCCCATATCTAGCTGATCTTCTCTAGGCTAGAGATCGCCTTAGTTCACATTCATACTTATTTTTGCAAGCTAACTATATTGTTTTATTGTAAAAAAATTAATTCATGGCAGGATGAAATTTCTTTATCATGAAAAAATGTATTGTATCGGTAAAATATATTTCTTTACCATAAGAAGGTTTATTGTCTGGATTGACGATATGTTTTTTATTAGTAAAAAATGTATCTTCCCAGCAAATTATATTTTTTTGTTGGAAACAAATATTTGTTTGAAAAAGCTACTGTGTTAGCGAAACGCGTCACTTTAAGTTTAAATATATAATGTAGATTTAACAAAATAAAATTGTTTGATTTCATAACAAATATTTCTTCTCCAAGAAAACTATCAATTTTTACTAAAATTCAACATATTTATCATAACCGAACCATAATTTTCATAAACATTATATTGCTTTATAGTGAAAGATAGTTAAGAAACCCAATGATTTATGGTATTGTTTTTTGTTTATGGAAGTTACCTACATGCACTATTCAATACACTGAGCTTTTGAAATGGTTCTAAATATTTAAAAATATATTAAAAGTTCACGGTGTATTAAGCAGTATGGGTAACTTCCACACGATTCTCTAAATAATTAGGTTACTTAGGAAAATATATTTTTCACAAATATTTGTCTAAGCCGTTTCCAGACAATGTCGAACAACAAAGTTGACTTTCGTTCTGTATGTGTGGACTAGTCGGTCGAATTGGTCGATGGTTAGTCTGGACACGGATTAAAATTACAGTATTTTTATGACAAACATGTTTAAATCTAATAAAAATTAATGGTCTCTATTTATGCATAAAACTGTTTAGTAAGTGGGAAAGCTGCTGAATATTTCGATCACATAAGAAGAAAACTATACATTTTTAAAAAAGATACCATAGATTTATAAATTAGACACCATACATTGTCATAATTAAACATACCTACATGATCTAAAACATAACCAACAATGGTATCCACAAGATAGCCTTGTCTATCCTTAAGTGTACACATCAATCCTTTCCCCATAGTAGTTTTTTGTAGTTTTCGGAGTAGATCTGACAGGTTTAATTGATAAATGTGTATGTTTGGGGTACATTTCGCTTGTTTGTTACTTCTACCTTCTTGAATATAATTGTCATTTATTTCCTTACCTTCAAAGATATCTCACAATTCTTGTAATCGCCATGAGTTTAACATTTCATTCATTCTATTAATAAACTTATTTTTGTCCAGAGCACTTTAACCACATACTCCACAAAAACAAAATAATTAGTAAAATTGCAAAAACTGATCTAATTTCACATGCAGACTGACGCCAAACGCATACAGATGGTGACCGTTACTGAATAATAGGGAAGGGTGGTGTGAGAATCATTTGTTCCAATCGCCACATAATTTGTCTGATTTCTAAGAAGTGATGAAGTGGTTTTTTTAAATGATTCCCTCTCTACGCGCCCATTGGCTGTTATCTACAAAGTTAAAGGTATTGGTACTGTATCCACAACCATGATGATAGTAGATTATTATTATGGAACTAATTCGAGATTCTGTCAGCTACATATCAATAAATTAAAAGAAAATATAATAATTAAGTTTCACACAGTAATTTAACAAATTATAAACTCTCGTTTTCATCCAGAATGTCCTACAAAGTATTAAATTATTCCCAGCAAGTAATTTCTCGAACTGGAGTTTGCTCGAAAAAAAAAATGAAAAGGCGCCCTCGGCACCGATATGCTTTTCGGGGGTGTGTGCTAAATTATCTTCAGACTACTGCTTGAGATTTTTAAATGAAAAGTTACGACAATGCTTTCAACGATTCTTTGTCGGAAGTTTTGCAGGAAATGCTACGAAGAAAACGATAAATTCCTCACACAAAAAACTTAATACTACTCTTTTCGTGATGTGAATTGAGAAATAAATTCAGAGCTTCTGTATTACAAAAGGCACGTAAAAATAACAAAGATCTCTTAGGTCCGTATTTTCAAAACTCCAGTATTGGTGGTAGTACATTATTATATATTGCTTATTACAACGTGAAAATACAGGGTGTTTATAAATTCATGCGAAAAATATGAAATTATAAACCATTTATTGATTCAATCTATATAGAGTGTGGAAACCACTTATGCAATAAAATTCTTTTTGTCATTATTTTAGAAAATTAGGAAAAATGCCGAGACACGTCAACTTTTGAATTGAGTTGTGCGTTATGTAAACATAAATTTAAATGAACATGGTGATTCACTCAAGTATGCCATAGTCGGTGTTTTTTTTAATGGAACACCCTGTATATTTGCATATTTTTGAAATCTTCCTAATGAACCGATTCCAACAAACTAAATAATGTGTGGACAATTATGAATTATACGCGCATACTTGCGCGAATCACCCTGTACAGTTAAGTTTATGTTTACATAACGCACAGCTCAATTCAAAAGTTGATGTCTCGGCATTTTTCATAATTTTCCAAAAAAAAAACAAAAAGAATTTTATTCCATAAGTGGTTTCCACACTGTATAATTCAGTGTATATAAATTAAGCACAGAAAAAACTTGAAAATATGTTTACATCTGTCAGTTTTTTTGTGAAAATAAAGATAAAACATGTTTTTCCTTCCAAATTATTAGTTGTTTTCGAAAGCTCGATCTATTCAAGTACTTTATAATTGGGTTTTCATTGAGATTTTAGGCTTGAAATGAAATTTCGAGTGGGCAGATGCTACTAAAAATCCCACTCATCTTCTTGCAACCCTCTTATTTTTACACGCAAGAATAAATTGAAAGAATGTACTAAAATAACCGTCAAAAATGTGTGGTTATTAAAAATTTACATGTCAGTGAATTCTTCAATTATTTTACGACACAAAAACTTGTGTTAGTAATGGTAAGCATCAATCAAAACTCGCGTTCTCCGTGAAACAGAAATACCACAAAAAATATGTCACCTCATTATAGAAACGCGCTCGAATGAGTTCATTATAAAAATAGAATAGAAATAATTGATAAAGAATTCATACTATTTCGAGCAGATTTATTTCAAGAAGAAACCGCAAAAACATCAAGATTTATTACACTTAATAACCTATTAAAATTACTGGATATTTCAATGAAATCAAGCTTGAATATGATGAAACAGGCGAAAGAAAACAAGGGGGTGCATGAATATTTTTTTAAGCATCAGCAAAATGTGCTACCTCGTCCCTTTTCAGATTGCCATAAAAAAGCCTGTAGCAAGTGTAGGAAAGAGATAGATTTATTTATGATCAAATAACTCGAAAAATAGTGAAAATATGGGAGCTTAGGAGAGTGTGGATATTGAGTATTAAGTTTGGATGCACGGTATACAGGATGGTACGCCTTAATTTAAAAATAGATTAAATATAAAGATAAAAATATAGGTATATATATGATTTTAAAATGACTTGTTATTTGAGAACGCGGAATAATCATATGTATAACATGGGGGTGATGTGCCTCTGCTTCTCTTTGATGATTACTTCATCCCTGGGAAGAGAAGTAGCACTTTCCTCACTTGTTATACAATTAGCTATTTCTAGAGTTTGTTCAACCATCCTTTGCTGTTACGTCATAATCAGTGGCGTATTCTGCTGTTTCACGTATGTCTCATATTAGTTGAATGTTATTTTACACTTAACCTCAAAATCAAAATCAATGGCATGTGTTAAGAATTGTTCTCAAAATATGACAACTGAACTGTCAAAAGTAGCAGATAAAATTAATATCGACCTTAGATAAAATATACGTTAATGACGTCATAATTCCGTCTCATCCATTTCATCAATGAGAGAGCAAACTGGACAATGCATGACGTAACGGCAAATGATGGTTGAACAAACTCTAAACGTTGGGCATATATTATGCGAGAGTTCTTTAAAAATGTAGAAATTAGCTATCAATAAAAAATGTATTACCCCATTTACATAATAGATAATAGATACATAATAGATAATAGACTGAAACAAAAAATGCTCCACATAGTATAGATTTATAAACGCTGTTTAGACAAGGGAAAATTTGTTTTTTTTTCACCCTCTCAACTTGGCTTTCAGTCAACGGGAGTATTGTAGAGTGGAAAATCGTGGAAAACTGATATCCGGAAAATATCAACACTCACCAGTGAATGTCAACTTTCATGAAGGCATTTGATGTATGTGTCGGAGGCACTTACAGTATCTAGTATTTCAATTGAAAAGATAGACACTTAGTTGAATACAAATAAATGAAGTTTCTATTTTTTTTTCAAATCTTTCAATCATTATCACCAACAAAAAAGTGTCTTTTGGGCTTTTGCATATTCATCTTAATAGTTAACATTGTCATTTGTAATTCACCAATTTTTTAATAGATACTTGAAGCGATAAAGTACAAACCTAAACTACGCTTATGCCATTGAGCTAAGGTCGTGCTTAAATCATTTATTGACAAGAACAATTGATAATTATTTGTTTCTTAACCATTCCAGGGAACCCTCCATTATCCTAAAGTAAGTTCCGTGGAATACTCAGGCCCTTTCAATTGCACTATCCATGTTTGTTTTTTATCCCGTTTTTGATGTTAAAAATCAAAACTTGTATTGTGAGCACAAAGCTGTGAGCAGAGATAACCCTGAGATGCCCAGATGCGTGCAAAATTGAAGATCTCAATACTTCACTGGTCCATTTTGTTATAAAGTGTGAGCACATGGGGCGTGTGCTGTTATTGAACTAAGGAGGGTCTTTAGATATCGGAAATGTTCGAAAATACACGGGTACCTTGGAAGATACTTCTCAAATCCAATTTTCCTCTGTACTTGTGCTTCTCAACAAGATATTTCAACTATTTGACGTTGCGACATCGCTGAAACGTCACAAATTATTGAATTGCTTTAAGCCTTGAAGCATTATTATCCAAGCAACAAATGGACAGAATCTGACGCTCTTCTAGCTCTAATGCTTTGGTAAATTCTCATCTGCTCGGCCCAATTTATTTAGACTCAAATTGATAAAATCTTCACGGAAATCACATGGAAAAAGTTAATAAAGACTTATTACTGAATGATCCATTGTTTCTTATCTCATTTTCATTTTATTTTATCATATTCATGTGGCTTGATGTTTTTTTTGTTAAAAGCACGAAAATTCGCTATCCGATCTCTTTTTTTTGTGTATTCAGCCTGAAAATAAAATATTCCAGTCCAAATTAAATTCACTTCCGAAAATGCTTGGTGTATGCACACGCCATTTTCAATTTATTTCAAAAAGTTGAAAAGTTGTCTCAGTGGAAGTGGAAGTCTCCAGACAGACAGACACAATACCCGAGGAACGTCAGCAAATAAGCCGCACTTCAGTCACACTGGAAGAAATTTCCGGTCCCAAATAAACAGGATTCACCAAGAAATCTGCCAATCGGTCGTTTATTGCTTATCCAATGTCGATATTTACACAATAGAAAACTTCGAGTTTGGAGCCTGAGGGGTCAGAAATATGTGCGCTTCAAATTCCTTAATATTTGAGAATTTGTCCTATTTAGAAAACGTTTCCTTCACGAAGGACTTGACAGATTACATTACATACTAAAATTGGGATAGAACCATATTATTATTTTTATAATTGCTTTTTCTAATTTTGACATATGAAGTGACACTTTTTAAAACTGATTGACATTATGAAACGTCTTGCTTTTTGTAACTAGTTGCATAAAGTAAAATTTTATGCAATTGGTGACGAAAAATGTATTTCAAAATTAGTGACAAAAAGAATTATTTTATTTATTAAACTGTTATAATACAAGTTAAAAACATAAATTATAAATTAATTAATTATTATAAATATTGATAACACAATTATTGCAATTATTCAAATTAATTCCCGACGACATATTTTTTTCATTGCTTGAACTTGCTGTTATTTGGGAAGCGGTGCACATTCCATTAGATGTTTCACCAAATATTTCTTGCGCTATAAGTTTTTTATTATTCATGGAATTTTCAACAACTCCCCCCGCAACAGAGTTAGATTTCCAACCTCCATGCCTCTTTAATTTTAAAATATCAGCGCCACTGTCTGCTAGTAAAGTGGCAGAGCTTCTTCTGAAGCAGTGGCCAGTATATAGAACAGGATTTGAAAGACCAAGAAATTGTGCAATAACTTTTAGCAGACTGCTAAATGTGTTAATTCCCACAAGATTTCTGGTACATTTTCCATTCGCATATTTTACAAAAAATCTGTTGTGTTTAAGAACCTAGGGACGCAACTTGATATATTTTCTTAATATTTCAACAAGATTCGTATTTTCAATGTCTCCAGTGGTAATTGCAAACTGCCGTATAACTTTTGTTTTTGAAGGTGGGATATCAACACGAAAATGGCTTCCTTCGTCTATAACATTTTCAACTGGAAGAAATGTTAATTCTGCTTTTCTGCATGCTTCTGTCATTCCAATTATCATTGCAACCTTAGCCATTAAGTATTCTTTGTCATCAGCTTCCACTAAAAATTTGTCAAAATCTTCTTCAATAAAAACTTTTGACTTTTTAGCACTGTACCCGTCAGCTTGCCTTTTAATATATGCTACCAAATTTGTATATTTCTTAACATCAATATACCTTTTTATATTTAGTTCAGACCTTAACATTGAGTAAAGTGTCCATAATGTGGAAACTTTTAGATCTTTCTTACCCTCGAAATATGCAAGTAAGACTTTCTCATTAACATGTTCAATTTTCTTCTCATCATACCACGTAACAAATTTTCCGTATGCCAAATCATAAACTGCCTTTGACTTTTTGGGAATTACTGATAATAGAGCATTATCTGCTGCCTCTTCAATATCGCTTGGTAGCTCTTCAGAACTTGAATCACTCATTTTTTTAAAATAAAACTAAAAATATATCAATCTCGCTAAAAACCTTGAACTAACTTGAAGTAACAGCAACAAACTAAATTTAATTAGAAAAAATCTTGTATGCAATACGTTACGAAATGAAATTTTGTGTAACTTGTGACTCACTTCGTTCGTTCCGCAAAAATCTCACGCGTTACACAAAATTAGGCATAAATAGCTATTGTGACATGGAATATTCTAAAAATTCGTAACAAATTTCCGGACAGTTCACAAGATCCATCCCCTTTTTCGGTTGGTTTCAGTATAAATATCATGGGAATTATAACAAAAATATTTATACTTTTACTAACACCTCTAATTGGAAATAAAAGCTGCACAATGTTCATTATTATTATTCAGGAAAGCAGATAGAACCGAGGGTGAGAATAACTGAAGAATCAACGTCAAATTAACAAAAAAAGCAAATTGAAGAAGGGAACCTGGTTTTGTGATAGGAATTTTAATTCTTACCCAACAATCTTTTTCCTTTTTTTTTAATCTCTATACAGAACACAAACCTTTGGCCCATTTTCTTGAGAAGTTAATAATTATTGATAATCGGAAGAGAAAATTTTCATACTATTTCTACCAACCCTTAAAAAGGATACAGGATCAAAAAGGGATTGATTGAGTACTTAAGGAATCAACATAAAATATATATTGGCTGAGTTAATAGACCAGAAGCCATTGAGTAACCACCAAAGCTACTAGACTTCACCCTACTAGCTTTTGTATATGTATCTGTAGAGTAGGAAGGGTGACTGTAACCTCACAACACTTAGGCCACATGTGACCCATTGTACATCCTCCCGAGGAGTTGTCCTCCTAGGTCATCGTCCATCCTGTCCTTTCCAGGAAGGTGAACAGGTCACTAGAAGAAATCTCCTTTATATCGGCAGGTGTAGACCAAGACTCACCGAACACACACTCTCTTATTGACGATAACTCCGGACACTCGCATAACACATGCCTAACAGTTTCATCTTCCTGTTCACACATCCTGCATAGAGGTATGTGTGTCCCCGCCCCATAGTATGGAGGTGTTTCCTCAGTTGACAGTGACCAGTCGGGAATCCTACTGTTAAACGTAGGTTTTTCCTGGTCATCGCCAAATATTTCTTCGGCGCCAGCTTCCCAGGGTCGCCTAGGGTGATCCTGGCAAGACTGGATCCTTTGATTCCATCCCATCTCTCAAGGCCCGGGATTGAGCATGGGTGTAACGTTTGGCTAGTTTCGCCATTGTCGAAGTCGTTAGGCCGTAGGTGTCAATGAGTCCTAAAATTTTTAGTCCAGCTGCTTTTCTGGCTGGAGAATCATCAATGCGATGACCTTTACTCCTGTCGTGTCCTTTAACCCACCTCAGGATAATATTGTTTTGTTATCTGCTGTTCTATAGGCTAATAGGGCTTGTCTCCTTTCAGTGCAGATTGTTATGTTTCTACCAGAAATTCCTTTTCCAGTTAGTTCTTTTGTGTTAATTGAGATACCAGCCAGTTCTGGTTTGAACCACGCTAGCTTATTTTCAATCTCCACTTTTTCCATATATTCGCTCTTATTTATTGAGGTACATTTTTGTTCCCACTCTCAGAAGTTACAAAACATTGTGGTCTTTCAATTTAGTGTGTTATTAATTGGTCACTACTAATTGCTTTAATTACGTAAAGTTAATCCAGTGTAATCGTGCATGATGTCGAAGGCAATTTCTCTTAATTGTATACTTCGGTCGTTTGTAGCAGATTAAGCTTGTTCTGCAGTAGAGTCACGTGCAATCGTATTCTATAGACATTCAAGAGCTGTAGAAGTTTAATTGGCTGATTTTTAAGTTGATTATCGATGGTATTAGTTAAGGAACTGAAGGAGATAAAATATATTCATGCAAGCAAATTTGAATATCAATTTGATCCTACACGGAATTTCAAATGCTTGACAACAATTTCAAAATTTTCTTGTTATATTTTGCGTTTTCAGGTTGACCTTCAATGTCGAATATAACTGAGGTACTTCAGTTTAACAAGCCCTGGATAATAAGCAGCTTGTTATCTTTCCCAACTCTAACAGGCGCTGGGAAGCCCATCTACACCACACCAACCCTTAAAAAAGTCCTTCTTCGTAGACTTAACTCTCCAAATAGCAGCTTTCTGTTAACAGCACTTCAATACTATCGCTCTGTATACAATTTGAACATGCTTATCAACAAATATGAAGAATGCTTCGGAATTCATATAACAATGCTTTCAAATTACTGTGAGGAATATTTTTTAAATAAAAATTATGAAACTTCTACCAAACCTGGAGTACAGAGTCTACCACTTTTCTTAACACTTTCGATGACAATTTCAAATGATAAAATAAGATAAATAGTAGGCTGTAAAAGCATGGAGTATATCCGAGAAAATTATGCTTGGGCTTTCAGGACCAACGATTTTTCATGCAAATTTTATAAAACGAAGTCTGGAATGTACGTAAATGTGGAAAGGAAGTAAATTCTCTAATACTGAGCAAGATATTCCTAAGAAGGAGACAGTAACGTTTCACAGTAAATATTTCATGACGTAGTTTGTTTTTCTTTATCACTTATCGAATGAATATGAAAAATTAGATTAAGTTTCAAAGTGAGTAGGTAGCAACAGACAGTTTTTTTTTCAACTGACGCCAATGAAGGTTGAAAGATATCAATTCTCAATTTACACCGTCATGCGTATACTTGTACATTCCGTTGAGTTGCTTGATAATTTTTTTCTCCAGAAAACCTGACGCCCCTTTATTATCACACTCGACTACATTTTTTATAAACGAGCTCCTGGAGAACGTGACATTTCTTTTTTATTTTGTTTCGCCATTCGAGATTCCTGTCGTTGCTGCCAGAACTCTTTACATAATAATATATACTCAAGAATACATATGAGTATTTGATATCAGTTTTTAGCTATCTATATATTTTATTAATCTCTGGAATATCCCATTTTTGCTAATCCTAAAGCTACGCCTAGATTATAAACTTGCAGACCCGATTATAATGGAATTTTTCATCATTGGCATATAAACAACTATTTCATCAGCACTCCAATTTGCCTCTTGTTATTAGCTGAACGTTGAATCTAAATTCTACTCAGTTTTCCAACTATTTTTTACATGATATCGAGAACAGGCAACATAGCAGACTTTTTACAATCTAGCACATATTTCCATAAGGAATTTATCTTGTTCAGTAACTTAAAGATATAATACATGATCGTTATGTAATAAATTTCATGGCGCCGAAACGGTTCGTCCGTTCGTAGGAAAACATGTTCCGGTAGGAAAGCTCATTTAAGCTGAAGCAATTTTTAATCACTTTCCTCCTTAGTATAGTTTTCACAACAAGGGATTTCGGATGTCGAAAATAAATTTTATAGAAAGAATAATCTTAGATTACGCAGTCTTTGGGGAATAAAGATATGAAGATATAAATATATAAAGATATAGAGATATAGATATATAGAGATATAGAGATATAGAGATATAGAGATATAGAGATATAAAGATATAAAGATATGAAGATATAAAGATATAAGGATATAAAGATACACATAGATTCAAAAGTTTTGCATCACCCTAAAACTCCGAAAAAAAATGTGTTCATTATAAATGGATCAGAGATTAATCAAATAATTAGTTTCAATAAAAAAAAACGTGTATATTTGTCAAAAATTTTTATTATCCAATAATAAACTTGCTAAGCATAAAAAGTATTCTTAGAAATTGAATAAATTAAATACAAATTGATTCTTTTTAAAGAAAAGGTTAAGTGAGAACCTGCATGATAACTTTTAATAAAGAGTATTTCCGCCTCTAGAATTTATGCAAGCTTGAAGTCGCCTGCCCATGCTGTTTACCAAATTATTGATATTCTGTTGAGGAATATTTCGCCATTGTTCTTGGTCCGCATGAACAAGCTCTTGTACACTCCTGGGTGGATCTCTGCGTGCTGCCACTGCCCTGGCAAGCATGTCCCAAGCATGTTCTATGGGATTCATGTCAGGAGATAGGGCAGGCCAGTTCGAACGATTGATCCTTTCAGTTTCAAGATACTCATTTACAGCTCTGGTCCGATGAGGTCGGGCGTTATCGTCCATAAAAACGAAGGAATTGTCAACAGCTGCGCGCCATAGTCTCACGTGAGGATGTAGAATCTCTCTGAGATACCTAACACCAGTCATCGTTTTCTCCACATGAATTAATTCTGTGCGATGATACCAGCCCAAAACATAGCACTTCCACCTCTGAAGGGCGGCACGGGGCGAGCATGGGCAAGCTGAGCAACTCTCGTTGGATCCCGCCACACACGTATTCGATGGCTATCTTGTACCAAACAAATCCTTGTCTCGTCGGAAAAAAAACACCGAATTCCAAAATCCTTCAGGCAAGGCCGCGTGTTCTTGAGCCCACTGTAGTCGGCGAACTCTGTGCTCAGGTGGTAGTCTGGGCACTCTTATTGGTCGGCGACACCTCAAACCTGTCGCAAGTATTCGTCCTCGTAATGTCGAGATCGATACTTGAACTCCCAACGCATGTCTCATATCTCTTTGGAGTGCTGGTATTGCCATGGTCGGGTTTCTTCGGATAGTTAAGTGGATATAGCGGTTCTGCCGCTGATTAGTAACACGCCTTCTACCGCTTCTAGGTCTATCACGGAGATAATTGTTCTGGAGATACCGGTTCCATACATGAGACACATCACTTAGCCAAACGCCAACTCTGTTTGCCACGAACCTTTGAGAATGACCTTCTTCAACTAAAGCCACTATTCTTGCACGGTCAATCTCACTTATGACTTGACGATTCATGTTTGCACTTAAAATCGTGAAAATCAAATGCCTTGAATGTTAGAATGATCGCACTAAAAATGTTATCTTACAAAAAAACTGTAAACATCTGTATATTGCAAAAAATATGGAACATATTGAAATGGTAAACATTGATAAACAAGCCAACAAAGAATTGTTAGCGCAAAAGGTGATGCAAAACTTTTGAGTCTATGTGTATGAAGATATAATGATATAAAGATGAAGATGTGGAGATATATGGATATATAATGATATGAAGATATATGAGAATATAAAGATATGAAGACATAAAGATATAGAGGTAAGGAGATATAGAGATATAAAGATAGTGTTCGAATGAATGTGAATATCTTCTTTGTGAGTCATGAAAAATATTGAAAATATTCGCCCACGTGCCTGGAAGTCTGTGAAAATAATGTTTTTATTTTTGATGAAAGCATTTCCACATAAAAACAATAAAATGACCGAGCATTAACTAATGCCAAGCTTATTATTAACTATAATAATATACTGATGAAGTTTTCAGAATAAAAAGGAGTTGGTTAAGTTTCGACTTCATGTTCCTTATAACGTCGAAAGTTAGCCAGCTCTTAAAACTTCCGTTTATATTATTTAACAATTCTCTCAAAACTCTATTATCTTTCTTAAAGCTACCGAAAATTGTTCGCAATGAATTTTACATCAAGAAGTTGGATATTTGTTATCTTTGCATCTAAATAAAACGACGATATAGTATATTTTAAGATAAAAGCAGGAAATTTGTAATTTTATGGAAAATAAATTGTGAAAAAACCTCAAACGTAGTTATGAACAATGAGCGTTTTTAATTGAAGATACTCCGAATATCATGTGACAGCCTAAAACTGAAGAGACAATGAAATTACTTTATAAAGTCAACATTTCAAGAAATAACAAACATCTCACTAACGACTAACCAAAATAAATTCAAGGTATTTGCATTTACTCGATTCACTCAACGCTGTTTTTGTATTTCCGTATTTCAGTTTGATTTCCATTTGTTCCTGTTATCCTTTCTCCATGAGGAGATGTATAGTTCGACGTTCATTTCAATACGCATGAATTATTGTTTCTCTCGTTGTTCGAAGTTCATGATAGACGATAGGTAGTTTTAAATTATTCCTGTTTTGTTTCAACACGGGTATTCTACAGATCTCTGAACCGATTCGATGGTAAATATCCTTTCAGAGATGGAAAGGTCAAATGAAAAGGATAGTGTGTATTCTATAATTCAACTGATGTTTACTAAATAAATAATCCACTGAATGTGGAAGATTTAATTGTTCAACTAGATTTTAGGGAGCGTGTGGAAACCACGTAATTTCCGTTGGAACAATTGAAGTTATCGCGAGGAACCGAATCAAAGATTACAGAATAAAAATATAAGATGTTTCACTCCAGGGCGGTTTGAATTAAGTTGCTGTCCCAAACGGACGCCGCTCTCATAAATTATGTCTACGACTCGCTTTTTTTGTCAATAACGAGACCGGTAGATACCAGATAAGTTCGAAACTTATTATATTTTAAGCTATACAAGGGTAATTAGAGAAATATATATTTAAATTAATTGGATTCTTTATCACAAAGGTTTATATTTAAATGTTAATTATCTCGAAAAATGTTCGGGACATGAATTTGAAAAGGTAAGTGAAAAATAAACTTTTTTAAAATAAGTCAATTCACAGTTTTTATCCAGCATCTTAGTAATTTTGTGATACTTATTGATAATCTAGCAGATATTTATCACAAATTCAATTGAACATACTCATTAGCCACCAGAATAATGGGGCCACTAAATCTTAAATTTTGATCTTTAAATAACGCGAATTTTTTGGATTGACAATTAAAACAGTGAAAAGAGAGGCAGCTGCAGGATACCTTTATTAAAAATAAATAAAATAAATGTTCTGAACTACTAAGTTTGGAGTTTGGTTTAGGTGTTAAATTTAATCTATTGTTTTTCAAATCTTTCAATATACATTTGAGAGTAAAAAATAAACGGACTCTGGTATTTGGCATAATATTTGAAAGGAAATTGATTACATGGATGATGAAAAGGAAATTTAGTAAATTCGCTCAACCAATTCCCCTTTGGTTAGCTATAGAATTGAATTTTTTGTGTTTTCTTGCGTGATGTACTTGTTTATATAATATCCTTATTATAAAAATAAATCCGTAATTTTGTATTAGCAAATATTACAAAATATTTAGTGTTTGAGCTTTCCTATTAAAGAGAAAAATATTAATATGACTTTTGGCTCATTTCAACAATTAATTAAGGAATTTCAAGAATCTATACAACATGAATATAAAATACGAACAACCAATAAACACCGTTCTAAAATAACAGCGCTCGACGGGCGACGTCCCGTATAATATGCCAAATTGAATGCAAGTGAGGACGTAGCGACGTACTGTACCATCCAAGTCACCAGAGGCATCGGTGCTTTACGCGATAAATTCGAACGAGTGAAACATATTATATTTTTATTCTGTAATCTTTGACCGGATGTCGGGTTGTCCAAGTCCAACCTCAAAAAGAGAAGTCGCGAAAACTTTAAATAGTAGACAGATTGCGAAAAATCTATTTGAGCCATGCCATTAACACAAGTGCGACAAAGAAAATAGGAGAAAAACACTTGAAAGAGAGGGAAGAATAATTGTTCGCAGTCAGCTGTTGCCAAATGTATTTATTTGTAAAAGTTATACCCAATTTTTGTCGGCAACAATGTCAAATACCAATAATTGTTAAATCGAAAGCAGTGTGTAGATTTCATTTATTGCAGACTGTAATTTGTACATTTATTTACTTGAACTATATTATTTTATTCTTATCTTATCTCGATATTCTCCCAATAAATACGGCGTTATCCCGTATTAAGAGTTAAATTCAAAATAAGATAATTATTCCTTAGAAAGTACCTAACATTCCAAACATCTTAAACTAGCAACGCTGCTTTCATATCAGATTAGTAGTTGGAACTAAAAACACTGCGAACAATTCATCTTCTTCTTCTTCTTCATCGAGATGTATATACAGATTGCGAAAAAGCTTTTCGAACCGTGCGATTTACACAAGTAGGACAAGAAAAATATGAGAACAACATCTTGAGAGAGAGAGAAAGAATAATTGTGCGTGGTCAGCGAGGGAGTGTATTTAGTTGCAGAGGCTGGCCGAGCGATAACAAGACAAAAATATCATTTGTACAAATTAATCTATGATTCTGGCAACAGCGGTTAAAATAGGGGGGGCAATGAACATTCTCTCTCTCTCTTTCAAACTGTTTTTCTCATATTTTCCTTGTTGTACTTGTGTAAATCGCATAATTCGTATAATTTTGTCTAATACTATCAAAATTTAAGGGGAATCTATCGGCAGCGATTTGACAAAATATCGAAGTATTTTTGGCAAAGAATTTTGAGGTGATGGATGTATCGAAAATTAAGAAAAAAATATATCATGTAGATTAATGTTGAACTTAGAGTTCTCATCGAATAAAAACTTTGAAATGCTAACCAAATTTTGTTGAAAAAATACGAATCATGAAATAATTACACATATTAAGCAAAGTTTGAGCCTTTGTAAAGAATTAAATATGGATTAAATGGAAAAGTAATTGATCAGAAGTCTAATTTAAAGCTTTATAAATACTATATAAAAATCTCAGAATCCTCAAATTACTTATGACCGTACAATTCCTTATTGAAATTCGGTTGCTACCACTAAAATATCGGATAAAAATCCATCTCTCGCTTTTCTATCCTTCTATGACTGACATTGTCTCTCTGCTTCGGTAGTCGCGTGCCGTTCCATTGTTGATACAACGCTCGCCGGTCTCGGCGGTCTCCCAGTTCAGTACTGACGAAGCTTATAGAGTAGTACGTGAACCAAAATCCGCTTGGACCGCTTGGCTACCTACATGTTGCGAGGCTTTCATATTTCTAATAAAATTTTCGTTATGTGAACTTAAACGTGAGGACGTAGGGAAACAAAAAAATATACAAAGCATAATTGTGCAAGGTCGAATTTGGTAGATGCCCCTTAAGACAAAAATTAAGAATTAAAAAATATAGGACATAATTGTGAATCATATTAACTCAAAGTTGTTAGTGCTCTACATAATTGATTGAAACGTTTGTATATCTGCTTCAATTATCCAATAGCTTGACTTCTATGGTGAATTATACATCGTTATGTTTTGAAAGTTACTCTTACTGATAGTGTTCCACATCCAGCATTAGCATATCCAAATGTTTTCATTGCATAACCAGTCTCGTCTAGCCAACTAAATAGAATTGTTGACCTGGGATTGATTGAAATTTTTGAAATCCTGCCAGCATGCGCTTTTACATATTATAATAATTCGATTTCCAATGGAATTGGATACCGTATATTTACGTAGGCTGCTGGGAGAAACGATTTATTTTTTTTAATTTCAATAATTCAGAGAGTAGACGTGCTGAAATGAGGCATGATTTCACATTATCTCTCTACTTCGCTATAGCTGTGCTCTAGTTTTCAGACAGAGCATTGCCAGATTGATGCATCCAAATTGGGGCGTCAGGTCAGGTGGCGTCAGATCAGGTGAATGAGAAGGATATTCGAAGTCTGTTCCCCGAGAAATTATTCTATTATCGAAATGCTGACGGAGTAAGTCTAAGATGCGCACAGCTGTATGGCTCGTTGCACCATCTTGTTGGAACCATTGTGTGCCAAACTGTAGATTTCGTGCACGGCAAAAGTTATTTAGATCTCTCACAAAAGGTATAATAATTTTATCTCTATAACGCTCTTGGTTGACAGTAAGTGGATTCTGATTATCATCTTCAACGAAATAAGGACCAATCATTCCATGACCAGATACCGCGCACCAAACGGTAACTTGAAGACTGTGGAGTGGTTTCTCTACAATGACATCAGGACGTTCAAATCTAAGGAATCTGGTTGTTTGTCGATTAATATAGCCGCTAAGATAAACGTGACTCTCGTCTGAAAACCATGTTTTTCAAAAATTCGGGATCTTCGTAAATTAAACTCAACATGCGACCACAGTAAATTTCTCTTGCACGTTTGTCCGCAGTCGTTGTCCAACTTGAATACGGTATGGATAACCACCAATTGATTTGCGACGTTTCACTAATGCTGAGTTTACATGCAGTTCTTACAAGACTTCTTTGAGGTGATTGCACAACTTGGTTAAAAACACGTCCTTCATTTTCGTTAGTGCATACTGTTTTTCGACGACCTGAAGAACCTTTACGTTGACACAATACACTACCAGTGCGACGAAATTTTTCAACAACAGCTAACATCACACTTTTACTAGGAGCTGCTTTATTGAATTTTTGTTGATATTTTATTGACACCTGTTCTAAGCTTGGACCATCATTACGACCTTTTCCGCATGAACGAAAATAATGCTCTACCAAAAAAACTTTTTCTTTCGTTGTTAGAACCATTTTTAAATCAAATTTAACTGCAGCGTACTATTAATATATCAACTAATGACAATTAAGTCAAATATGACAAATCCGTATTACATAAACAACTCCACAGCACTCTCTGTTTCGGTACTGTTTATTTTGGCGGATACCATAGTTATGTTTAAAAATTTTAATTCAATTTGCTAATAAGTGACTTCTCATTTCTTCTGAGTAACTAACAAACATAAATTCAAATTTTCACTGGTGATTAAGTAAAATTCAGCGAACTGCATTATTGTGTTTTCGTGGTGGTTATAAAATGTCACCAAAGAGCATACATGATCTTCTAACAAGCTGGCGATGTCAGTGAGTTTTATGTCCTTCCATAACTCGTCGCTATGAGAATAATGAAAATTGTGGAACATAGTTGTAGCTATTTTATTCAGTCTACCGCTTTTCATGAAAATGTTTGGCGTATACATCATGTGATATAAGGTGAATAGGATTACAATGTAAAGTTACAAACAATAAAGGGAAACTCGGCCTGGAATTATGGAGGTGTATTAAAATGTAATTATAAATTTTTGGAGTATGCAACCTTATCATATACGACAAAATTACATAAAAGAGAAATTTTAATGAATATTACCCTCCTGTATTAGATAACATAGAGATAATAAGGTTTTACAATAGAAAAATATGAAAAAAGATTTTTTCAATTTTTTTCTTAAATAATAGTCAATAATTAAAACAAAAATAGAGCTAGAGCTTCAATTAAAATCTCAAATTTAAAATCCAAAGTTATTTCAATTATAAAGGCGAAAAAAATTTTGAGGGCACAAAAGTATTAGGTTATTTAAAAAATAGAAAAAAAAATTTTTTCCTGAAAAACAGCACATGGCTGTTTTCATAACAACATTAAGTATTTAAACTAACCTTAATAATGTTTCCCTTATTCAAAACATCAAATGCTCATGCGTATATGTCACTATAAGGACAGCACTATTACTGCTTGACCTTATAAAAGTTCCAATAACTCTCTAATAACTCAGTTGAGGACAAAACTGAAATATCCTTTGTATCCTATTCTATGTAGACTTGTTCTCAAATGGAGCCTAAATATCGTATAAAATATCATATTATGCGAATGTGGCACAATGGTAAAAAATAAACGTGATCCTCTAAAGGATAATTCAGTCGAAATATTTAGGGCCACATAAGGGTTAAAATAGGGTAACAAGGGTGATCTTGAAAGCCATAAAGGAAGAATGTGGCTCTAGAGAGCGAGGGGTCTTCAAATCGAAGACAGACATCTGGATAGGATTATATAACTACATTTCCTATAAGACTGACATTGCTGTGAGTATCAAGTATTATTTGTTACAAAAATATTGAAACACTCTGTAGGTTGCGGCAACTGTGAATATATGGATTATTAACTGTTGTCAATAGCTACTACTACTACTACTTTATTTCACGTTATTATCTTGATTATTGAATAAATTACATGCATTTAAAATAGTCAATTTTAAAAACACTGCTACGAAATAAACATATCGAGTTAACTACCGAATTGAGTTGTTGCTTTTTTTTCAACTTCAAATTGTTTGCCCTACTTTTATAAAAGTAGTTATCTCGATATCGCTTCTATCAGATTCGCGAGATAAATGAAAGTTTTTCTGCTAAAGGTCTCAAGTTGACTTTGGAATTTTCCTATTCCGTAGGTGAGTCGGTGCTTCATGGGAAATCCTCCAGAATTTAAGAGATATGATTTATTACAATTCTCTCGGGAAATATGAGATTAGGCTTGTAAAAACACATCTTGATTTATTTCGATAATGATACCTTTTCGGAGTAAAAACGTTTCTGCTGTTTTTTTTCTGGTAAAACAAGCAAGATATGAAAACATACATTTATATTGTTTAAGAAACTTTTTCGTTTTATTAAAACCATGATTTGAAGAATTCATTTTCAACGTAATGGTTTCTTTTTTGGAAAATATGTTAAATTAAAGCTTTATCACTCACTTAAAATTGTGAGTATTTTAGTCCAGTAAACGAAGGTGTCAACATGGGCAACTGGTCCAGCAAGAGCAATTTCTTTTTATTTGCAGGTTATGGTAGGCACATTACATTCCCAAAATGTCAGGTACCCGACCATTGTGGAAGGGTGAGAAAATGGCTTTGAAATTCCAGAAAATCCGTTTTCCGCGATATCTGCCGAGATTTGACGACTGGAGAATTTTTGTTCAGACATAAAATAAAGAGCAGTTCCTTACCCACAAAAATGATTCCTAGCATTTTTTCGAAAAATTAGATAGTTTTCGAGATAAATGGCCCGAATGCCGATCCAAAATTGAGCTCCAGGCCGGCTTATAGAGAGCACGCTCTGAGGGCATGACCTCCCCAAGTAAATTACTAATTTTTTAATAATAACTCGCGTGAAAATTAATATTTGTTAATAAATCAAAGTGCGGGTGAAAGAAGGGATCTGTGGCTACTAAGGCGTGTTTTTATCCACTCAATTCGTGCTCCTGGGCCATTGGAAAATCAGGCCAAATTTCGTCTTTGCTAGATTTTTTAATGCTTCCATGGATTTATTCATATTATTTTCATTAAGAGTTATTTCATCCAATCCTATTGGATAATGGTTCTTTGGGGGGTACTTTATTTATTCCGAAGCAATGCTCCCAATAATTCGCCCGTATTTTTTTGAATAATGTGTTTTCCTAGAGGCGATTTTTGTGGATTTCTGGAGCTTTCCCGAGCACTCTGGTTTATCGGGAACTTCTCGATGATTAACTGTCGAACCCGCTTATAATTGATATTTGGAGAAAGGTTAGAATATCCTCCTGCCGATGGTATAATTTTTTTTGGCCCAGACCCCTGGGTTTTCAGGAAAATCGGGGAAATTTCCAGTTTTCCGAGGGAAGACAGCTATTCTTCTGAGTTTTTTCGAGCAGTTTTTTCTCTTTACAGTAAAATTCTTCCCGGTCAAGCATCATACCCGATGAAAGGTCACATTCTGAACTTTCCTTTGATATGTGTATCAAGTATTTTATTTGATGCATTAAAAAGAAATTTGTCTCCAAATATGTTGTAATGTATGCCTCATTTTATTCTCGCACGCCGCCACGCCACCCATCTATAGTGTGGTCGACGGCGTCTGCTATAGTGCGTGTACACGTGGATGCTTTCTGGTGCATTGTTTGTCAACAACTGACAATTTTACATGTGAACTCTATCTCATCCGTGATTTTTCAAGAATAAATTAGTAGTATTCCAGTGTAAAAAGTGGAATTCAAGTCATTATTAATTTTATTGTTATTATTAAATAATAAATTTTGAAATTTTCATTGATAAAAAACACAGGGAAATATTGAAAATTCTTGAGCTTCTTTTTTTTTGGAGCACACGGTGAGGTTTCATTTTTTTGAATAAGATCATTAATATTGTTGTGGGTGAAATAACATCTAATGATTTGATAAATATTGTTCATTCCTGCAGAAAAATGGAAGTCGCAGATGATTCTAGTACGCCCGTGTGTTTTATTTGTGATCAAGCTCTGACTGAAGACGTTACAACGGTTACCCGAGGACTAGAAACCATAATAAATGTTAGCAAGACCAGGGAAGACAACCACCATTTGTTCTTGGAGAAGGTATCGTCTGTGGAAGTTCATCGCTTGTGTAGGAAGAGGTATTCGGTGAAGAAGAATGGGAAGTTAGAGATTGGTGGCCAACGCTTTATAAAGGACCCGACAAGACGATATGACACTTAGCCCTAAAAGGGAAAAGAGGAGAGAGAGCTGCCCACAATTCAATTTACGGAAAGTTATTTTCGCAATTTTAGCGTCTACTTTCAATCCTTTTCGCACACAATCATTCCTAGGATTGGTCTGTCCAATAAAAGCAGGCCAGGGTCTCAATTTCAAAGAAAGCGATAACTTTTTTGACCCCGAGAGTGGGTGAAATATCGATCATTTTCATGTTTCTTTTCATGGCCTTAATTATTTCGCGGTTGCAAAAATGCAAGGTGGCGCCATCTACCTTAGATGCCTAGAGGCCTAAACATAGAAATTGGTGTATTTTCAGGGTCCCTTAGATTTTGGGCTAGAAGCGTCAGATTTCAAGTTCCAGAAAACTGCGAGCTTTCCAACCAATATTGGTGTAACGAAAAAAATCGTGGGGACAACTTTTGTAGGTAATGAGCTCCTCATTTTTTGTCTGAACAAAAATTCTCTAGGGATCTTAGTTCGGGAGATATAGGCGGAACACGGATTTTCGGGTTCTCTAGAGCCATTTTCCGACCCTCCCACAAATTTCAGGCATCTTGGGGGTTCAATGTACCTACTATTACCTGCAAACTAAAAAAAAAACTTCTATGCTGGACCAGATGCCCATGTTGACGGTATTTTTCGCCTTCATTTACTGGACTATTTGCAAATAAAAATTAAATTATATTTAAATTAAAACACCATCCAGAGACAAGTCACTCGAAATTAAAACTTGAATGAGGGTTGCTTCCTTAACGATTATCATGTTGAATAGTATTCTTGAAAATCGGAAGCCCCTACTTCGGTTTCTAATATTTTTTTTCTCAAATTCCAGCAGTCTCTCGTATGCGAGTTTTTAATAGAGACTTTTTTCTCCAAGAATTACAACGGGTTATTTCTCTTGATCAAACACCCGGTACAATTTATTACCAGGCAGAACTGTTAATTGGGAAATTTATTTGAATTTTCAATTATTCAGTTTACGACAAATTATGGAATAGGTCTTAATTCCAGCAAATTCCACGAACCTTTCTTTTAACGATACTCGGTAGCTCTATGGGATATTTCTAATGAAAATGTTTATAAAATACGACTAAGAAATTAGACAGTATCATGTTTCGCAATACGCCAAGCTTGAACTGTAATTAAGCCTCAATTAAGAAAAGTCATAAAAAACATTAGGAAGCTTCATGGAAATGCGCAGAAATAAATGGAATTTAAGAGGGAGGTAGAACATTTTCAAAATAAGTTTGTTATTTGATGTATTCTAATTAATATTCAAGCTATTGAATATTTACGTCTCCAAAAGTCAACTGAGAGTATTTGGGATACTTTTCAATTTGGGTGAATTATGATGCTTTTTAAAACCCATACATTTTTTGCCCACTCATAGTGTATAAAGTGTTGGGAAAACGCTTGGGCACGTAGATTTGTGTTTTTAAATGAGCATCAAGAATTTTTTTTTGTCAGAATTTCGTTATACAGTGTGACCCATTTTGTTTGGGAACATGAATTTGGAAAAAGTGGTATTTTAATTAATTTTTTACGTAGAATGTAGACAAATTTTTGAAATGACAACATGGTAAACAAAAAATTGGACTCAAACATATTGCACAGTGGAAATTCGAAGCCGATAACTTAACACGTTCTGGAGTTATAGCCTCTGAAAGTAATGTGAAATCACACTGTGGGATGAAATATTTATGCCATCAGTTACGAAATGCCTAATTTTGTGAAACGCGTGAAATTTTGTGCGGAACGAACGAAGTGAGTTTCGCAAAAAATCACAAGTTACACAAAATTTCATTTCGTAACGTATTGCATACAAGATTTTTTCTAATTTTGAAGAAAGTAATCAAAAAATAAAATTTAATAAAATTGATAAAAATTTGGAAAACATAAATTTAGTTTGTTGCTGTTACTTCATGTAAGTTGTCAGTTTGACATTTTGTGAAAAAGTTTAGACGGAAGGTTTTTAGCGAGATTGATATATTTTTAGTTTTATTTTTAAAAACTGAGTGATTCAAGCTCTGAAGAGCTACCAAGCGATATTGAAGAGGCAGCAGGTAATGCTCTATTATCAGTAATTCCCAAAAAGTCAAAGGCAGTTTATGATTTGGCATATAAAAAATTTGTTACGTGGTGTGATGAGAAGAAAATTAAACATGTTAATGAGAAAGTTTTACTTGCATATTTTGAGAGTAAGAAAGATCAAGAAGTTTCCACATTATGGACACTTTACTCAATGTTAAGGTCTGAACTAAATCTGAAAAGAAATATTGATATTAAAAAATATACAAATTTGGTAGCATATATTGAAAGGCAAGCGGACGGGTACAGTGCTAAAAAGTCAAAAGTTTTTATTAAAGATTTTGCCAAATTTTTAGTGGAAGCTGATGACAAAGAATACTTAATGGCTAAGATTGCAATGATAATTGGAATGGCAGGAGCATGCAGAAAAGCAGAAGTAACATTTCTTCCAGTTGAAAATGTTATAAACGAAGGAAGCCATTTTCGTGTAAATATCCCACCTTCAAAATCAAAAGTTATACGGCAGTTTGCAATTACCACTGGAGACATTGAAAATACGAATATTGTTGAAATATTAAGAAAATATATTAAGTTGCGTCCCCAGGTTCTTAAACACAACAGATTTTTTGTAAAATATGCGAATGGGAAATGTATTAGAAATCTTGTGGGAATTAATAAATTTAACAGTCTTTCAGAAGTTATTGCACAATTTCTTGGTCTTTCAAATCCTGCTCTATATACTGTCCACTGCTTCAGAAGAAGCTCTGCCACTTTACTAGCAGACAGTGGCGCTGATATTTTAAAATTAAAGAGGCTTGGAGGTTGGAAATCTACCTCTGTTGCGGAGCGATATGTTGAAAATTCCCTGAATAATAAAAAACTTATAGCGCAAGAAATATTTGGTGAAACATCTAATGCAATGTGCGCCGCTTTCCAAATAACAGCAAGTTCGAGCAATGAAAAAAATATGTCTTCGGGAATTAATTTGAATAATTGCAATAATTGTGCTATCAATATTTATAATAATTAATTTATTTATGATTTATGTTTTTAACTTTTATTATAACAGTTCAATAAATGGAATAATTCTTTTCGTCACTAATTTTGCAATACATTTTTCGTCACCAATTGCAAAAATTTTACTTTATGCAACTAGTTACAAAAAGTGAGACGTTTCATAATGTCAATCAGTTTTAAAAAGTATCACTTTAAATGTCAAAATTAGGAGAAACTTATTTTTCGAATCGAAGAATGTCTATTTTACGTGGAATGCACCAGCATCCATTTTATTTCAAAAATTAAAAACTAAATCCGTCCTACAATTTCCAAACAAACAATACTATTCACGACTGTTTTAAATTGCGAGCAGTTGTTTTTAATTTAATCAGCTAGTTTATGCTTTCTCAATCAGAACAACCTTCTGCTAGTCCCGACTCAAATCAATTCTCCTTGATTAATGTATTCTGTTTGAATTACCGTATGCGTTACTCAGAATGACGGAATTGTTTCCATTTATACCATTAAAGTTTCACTGTCGAATTAAAAATAAAATTTGAAACTATAGAACTGTTTTTCGGTTGAAGTATTTCGAATTTAAAGTTATCTTACCCTGACAAAAAAGCATTTCCACTTCTACCCAGCAGTTATTTTGAGAAAATAGAGAAAAATTGGTGGAATAAAATGTAGATTTAACAAAATAAAATTGTTTGATTCCATAACTTACTATGGATCTACATCAAGTAAAAGCCTCATCTATTCAATTAAGCTCACTTTAGAATTACATTTCAATTATTTTTACCTTGCTTTCACTCACCATGTTATATAGTAAAGCTATTTTATGTTACCATTGCTAATTACGTCCCCTTGTGGTGGAATTGAAGGACAAAATAATTTTCAGTACTCCTCTTAGCCAATTTTCTCCTTTTTTAGTGTGCCGCGCTTACTACAGCCACTTATGAGTCAACTTGTCATTAGCATGCTTCAAAATGATATTCAGGATGCGAGAAAACTGAATGTTTGTTAGCTTGAACAAGTACTGATATCAGTACTAGAATTGTTTTTGTTAATTTTATTGTCCAAGGATCAAATTTTTTTCGGAACATTTTTGGTTAAATTTAATAACAATATTTGTGACACCCTGTATACTTACAAACTTTTCAGCGATATAAATGAGACTCTGTATATTGGATAATAATTGATTGGTACAGTAAATTAGCAGAATTTTGATAAAAAGTGTGAAGTAACATTCATTATAAGTAGATAGGTACCTGCTTGAATTTAGTCGTCGCTTTTATTCGCTTTTACAAATATTTATCAACAAATACAATATTTTGCTACTTCAATTTTATATAAAAAACCTTAACGAATCACAAACTCACCAAATAAAAAGAAAATCCAAAAATAAACAAATAAGTTCCATCTATCTCTCTTCGTCGTCGAAGAGCGCATCACAACACACAAAAATAGAACATGTATTTCAATATTTACGATTATATCTCGACGCCGCCGACCGACGCTACGCTCAGACTAACTTCGATTTCAAACCGACGCCCCCTGAGCGCCTCGGCGCCGGCCCAGTTAAAGCAGAGAATTCTTCTAACATCTCTAGATATCTGAATTTTCGGTGATAAATACACCGCCACTGATTTCTTCCCGACACACAAGGATCATCTCGGACAACTCCTATCAAAATATTGAGAGATTAGATTACTGATGGAAACCAGCTCTATACAATGTAGTGTAATTTGTGAAGGAATTGATAACTAGAGAGTTTTTTTTTGCTCCAAATTCAGGTCTCTAACCATTTTTGATGTTAATTTGAGAAAAAAATTTCCACCCCCGAAGAGGAGTATCAACCCCACCCATGATAGAAGCGTCAATCGTCGCTGTCACTAATGTTCATTGGCATATTCTCTGATTATCCAAAAGATATCAAGTGAATTAACGTTTCAAAGAACTAGGAGGTGAAAAACTTCAATCACTATAGCTAGGAGGAGATACCCGCTTCCTGTGCAAATATTTAATAGACATTGACATTGCAAAAATCATTAAATACATTATATTTTTCAATAAATAAAATGTTCATAATTCTCTATTATTTATATCCTTTCCTCAGTGTAATTCAAAAGTTTTGGATCTTATGTGTCGTCTAAAAAATTTTGTGTACGCCGCGGTTGATATACTACTTTGTTGGCCTCGTCTGTTGCTCGCCTCGCTTTGCTCGTCTTGCAATTTTCAGACTCGTCCAACAAAGTAGCACTTTCAGTCCTTGGCATACAAATAACTATTACTCCACTTGATGCATCAAAATGTTAATATTATATTTTTTTGGTACAATTTAATAACGCTCAAATAATCTCGCTATAATTAGAATAGTCTTCTTTGTGCTAATGTTCCCCCTGGTTTCATCTATTGTTATAAAGTTACTCAAGGACTTTATATAACATTTCAAAAGAATGCGAACATTATCTGTAGGTGGTTAATGTATTCCAAATTTCATCTAAGTTCCTTCGTGTGTCTGACGAGCGTTTCGGTTACCTCCAGTAGCGTAGCTCCAGGAAATCAGAATGTCCAGATCAGCGACAAGGCATTATCATACTTCATTACATTATTTTCTTGAATAATGTGCCATATTATTAAAAAACATTTGACCTATTCCACTTTTTTCCCTATAGTGGGCTTCTGGATCTAGCTTGTTTTTTATTATGTAGCCAAGAAGCATCGAGTAGTGAAGAGCAAAGTCTTTCTTGATCATATTATTATAATACACTAGCAAGATCAAAACCAGCACCAAATAAGCAAGAACAAGACCAAAAGCAAGACCAAGAATGTAAGAGCAAGACCCAAGTGCAACACTAAACTGAAAATTACAAATTTCGTTTCAAATATATTTAATATGAGCATATTCGTCAGACTCGACTATTTTCCAAAGACCGAGACCGAGACCGAGACCAAAATGCAACACTACAAGTATTTGAGCAAGACCAAGAGCGGACAAGCAAGATCGAGACCGTTACCAAGACTGTCCTGGTACTTGCTTTGCTCACCTCTAGCATCGAGACTGAACCTTTCATACCAAATTCTTCAATTATTGCAGTTGTCGCTTGCAAAAATTCGGTCTAGCCAGC
>CAJUYI010000507.1:60888-82003 GCA_910591695.1 Galerucella pusilla
AACTTAGAAACCAGTAAACACAACCTACCGTCCTGACAACCGATGCTGTTAATAAACAAAAAAGATCAATCCCGCAAAAAAAATTATGGAAATAATAGTAAAAATTTATCCGAACATATTCAAGTAGATCACCAGCACTGCGAATACCAGCTTTGCATGGAATTTTAATATAGCATCGGTGGTTCAGTGGTAGAATGCTTGCCTGCCACGCGGGCGTCTCGGGTTCGATTCCCGGCCGAAGCATATGAATTACTGCTTCGTGAACGAGAGAGAGAGACTCAGGAGAGAACACACGCACGCAAGCAAGGCACATAACGAAGCAACGTAACATAACGTAACGGTCAGATCTTTTGCGACGCGAACCCCGGTCGCTCAAACCTAACCTGACGTAAAAAACCATTAGAAATAAATTCTAAAATGACAACGACTAACCTCAAATCAAAATAATACCAAAAATGAAGTTTTGTGTAGAGGGAGGCGGCGTTTGTTAGTTCAGTTATATGCTGTAAAGCGCCATGCGCAGCTGGCTGCGCACAAACTCTGTTCCATTTCTTTCCATATGATTCAAAACCTCTCTTATTTATTACTCTATGGTGTTGCCCTGTATAATGTATACTGAAGGAACAGCCAGCTTCATAATTTCATTGCGAGCTACCTACTCGAAATTCAGAAAGTCGCTCAAACTGCAGTGAGTAATTTAATTCACACAAAATCGTTTGTCGTTCACGAGGCTGTGCGATATGAAAAATTCATTAAATGTATAAGCCCGAATAGTTTCTTTGATGTAACCAACGTAATTGGTAAGTGAATGGTTGAGTAGTTAAAGTGCGAGCGATAATTTTCATTATTCTGTACAAACGCAGTGTTTCAACGAAAACTCTGGAAAACCATAATCTGACTTTTAGTAGAGGGTTAACTGTCATGTTATGCTTAATGGATGATGATGTATGGTGTAGTGAGATGGGATCGGATGTGGTGGAAAAATAAGGGATGAAAAAATACCTACCGAACTGCTATCTTTGAAACACAGTACTGTGCTTGGATGTATCGAAAAAACTACAGATTTTATGCATGATTTTCTCAATACATAAAACAAAGTAAACGTCTTTTTTGAGCCACAAAATTTCTCAAGTAGGCCTCATAAAAACTAGATGAAACAAACAATTGGAAACTACACACTATCTACTGACGACGGCTTCTTTTTAAACTGGAGTATGTAGGCGTCAGCCCTTATTTTCAGAAATTATCCGTAGGCGCGAATGCCATCATAAATCATGTGTCAAGTTATTCTTTTTTTGAACAAGCTATGATTAATTGTTCAAAGTTGGTTTAGATACAGCAAACTGTGACTTCTATGTTATATTTTTTATTTGGAAAATGTTATCTTCTTTATTGGTTTTAATAATGTTTTGAACTTGTAACGTATTTTGAATTTTTCGGTAATAAATCACGCGTTACAGATGAACTGCGAAATGTAATCAGCTCGATTTGACAAAATTCGAATGTTTAAAAACCTTTTTTTGGATTTGCCTGATGAAACGCTGGGACAACTGAGGATGGATACACATTTAAATGTGCTGAACAGCCCAGGCACATGAAATAAATCTTGTACCATTTCCCATGTTATCCAATTTTATTGCAGAAGCTTCTATACAGTGTGGTCCTGTAATTGTACCGGGTGTCCCAATAAGAACGGCTCTCGGCCATATCTCGGGAACCGTTCGGGGAAAAAAATTATGACAAAAGTGACCTCGAGAAAAACCTAGAAATTATTTACAGAGTTGTAGGTCCGCCGCTAGAGGGCGTATTTGACAGTTTTAAAATGCAAAATTTTTCAAAATTTACCAAATTAAGGAGCATATTAAATATTATAATCAGATTCCTCGACAAATTTTGCATATTTTTAATATGACAAGTTTAAGTCTATCTCTTCAAATAAGGGGTGGAGGGGAGTTGTTACGAAAAAACTCCCGTAATTCCCGTTCTGCTTAACCGATTTTAATAAACTTGATGTTGTTTGGAAGAGCTTTTGTTGAACCATCCGAAATTTGTGAATATGGAGCAATCTGATGTATAACATGGATGCTAGAGGGAGCTGTTTTATTTTTTTTGTGTATTGTGTTTTCTCGTAACAATTTTAAATGGAAACATACAAATTGAAGTAAATCTTTGAAAAGTAGACTGAATTACTATTAAAACACCGCAAGGCGATATCTCTTTCCTATCCTGAGATATCGTAAAAAAAAGGGGAATGGCGGGTTTTGTTCTCCCAACGTCTAGAAGGCTGGTGAAGTAAGTTGTGCTACATTTTTTCAATTATATAAGAATGTTTTTTTTTTGTTTTCAAGCGATGTGCTCGGTGATGTGTGTACAGAAAGGGATTTTGCCTTAGCGAGATTTTGACTGGGTCCAATCAGTTTTAATTTGTTATTACTCCTTGCCTTCCTGACATGTTTTAAAAATTTTTAATGAACAATACTTGCCAACCTTCTGTTGACAAGTGAGATGGAAATTCCTTTTGAAGTAAAGGTAAAAGAAAAATGCGGACACTAATAACTATTCTATAAGAAATCTTGCAGCTTGAACAATTAATAATTCAACGAAATGAAGTACCAAACTTGAAAGGTGGATAAGGCAACAGCGCTTACCATCATGCAAAACCCGACATCAGCGAGTACGCGGGAAAACGAACAATATGTTGATTTTAATTAGAATTACAGGTATAAATACATTACCGATAGTCATCGGGTGATCACTTCACACTGTATTATTGCACACTTTAGTTATTGAAAGTAAATTATTTAAAAAGATTAAGTTTGAACGGTTAGAATTGAAAATAAACGAGGGACCTTTGGAGTAGATCCCATTGCTAGCAGGGTTGAGCTTACACTGCTGACTAGCTGACTTTCGTTGGCGCTATTTGAGCGGCAAGTGAGTCGGGCGGTACCGATTGGTTAGGTGAACATTCACAAAAGGCGCGGAGTTTTAAAAAATGGAATTTATGCCTTAATGTAGAATTAAGGTACAGTGTAGGAATTTCCCATAAATAAATAAAATGTGCTAGTAATAAGGTACAGTGTAGGAATTTATGGGAAATTCCTACAATGTGCTAGTAAATCAAAGTAAAATATCAATAAAAACCGATAAATATTACAAAATAACTCTGTTTTTATGAACTTTGGGTATAGGGAATGCCAGAAAAAAATTAAAGTTACATAATCGAAGATTCTATTTTTGCTATAAAATACAGGGTGTTCCATTTGAAAGAAAGAAGAAAATGACAGGTTCGAGTCTCCGTTCACCCTGTATACAAGAAAGAATATAATTGAAATTTAATAGGATACGGAGATATTGCATCATGTTACGAAACCCTTTTTGGCAAAATACATTTTTTTTCTTTAATGTACAACAAGCTACAGAGCGTTGATTCACCTACGATTTTCACATAAACATGTCCATATCTTTTGAAGGACTTTGTATAACGTGGCAAAACCTCATATCAAAAGCTTCAAAAAAATGTAACCAATCCGAACCCGGTATAATATGCAGGGGTTCCCATTTGAAAAATCATATGTTTGGTTTGTAACGGAGTTATACAGCACTCTATAATTTCAAAATATGGACCTTCAACACAACCACTATTTTTGTCGATAACATTTTTTGATATCCCTTAAAATAGCCCATATACGGAAGTTTGTCGTAAGGTTGGTACACCCTGTATATATATTTAATATTCTTTCCATTCACTTTCATAATTCATTGAAAAGCCTACTCACCCATCGGCAGTATATCGAACATCTCCTGCACCATCGTAGTGGGAGTCGACACTCCTTGAGAGAAATTCAGCCTCTCGAGAGATCCTTCTGAAAGGATTCGCAGCGGAATGTCTCTTCAACCGATTTGACGGCAACGTACGGTAATACGCTTCGGTGGCGAACTGATTCGGAACGGTTCGATTCGGAAGCTTCGGCAGACCATAATCTATTGGGTATCCGTCAGAATCAACTACACATCTGGAATAGAGATTTTTTTACATTAACTTAAGTAGTTACTTGATTAATCTTGAAGGTAAGGTATACGTCTCAAGCGAACACGATTGATAGTCGATTACACTGGTTGAGGTGGTTTTTATACCACAGCTTGAAGAAGTTGTTTATTCAGGTAAGAGTTTTTGATTGGTAAGAATAATGTACCATTTATAATATTTATCTATGCCACAGATTTAGAAGATTATGTTTCTATTTTTTGTTATAGTCGTAGATAAAATATAGTATTCAACCCACGGTAATGGTCATAGCTCACTGGATGGATTACACCTGTATAACCGATCGTAAAATAATCTTTCATTTTCCACTACTAGCTGTAAAGTTGACAATTATTGCTTCTTCTAGCCAACTGAGAAGTTGAATTTCTCTAATTAGTGGTTAATATTTTTTTCTATTATTCAATAATGGACAAATTCAAATATTTCGAGAATACAGGCATAGTAGTTCAACAAAAGCTTGTGCAACATTATTTTGCATACCCAGAAGATTGCCTTTAACATATTTGATGATTTAGTTACCTATCAAGATGAAATTATTTGAATAAAAATGCCATTGATTTAAAATTCGCGCTCAATCCAAAATGACTGATGACATAACGAGTACGTTCATAATATATCGAAATATATTATATTAAATATATCGAATAGTATAATATAATATTACTCACCTTCCTCCATCAAGAAACTCGGTACTTTCTCGGAGACGTGCTATTGGTATTTGTAGCGAGTTAGCGAAATCTTTGTGATATAACTCAATATTTTGACGATCCTCTCCATCTCCTTCCCGTCTACAACCTGTAATTATTGGAAGAAAGTTAATTCACCAATATTTAAATTAATTCAATATACAGTACTATTCAAAAGTCCCCTCCCCCCTCGTATCTTTTCAACGGCTACACTTACATTAATAAAATTTGGAGGGTGGAAATAAAGTGTTGTAAACTTCTTTACGAATGGTAACAGGTGACGTAATAGTAATAGATGACGTCACAGTGCCACTCTGGCCAATAATTTTAAATAGGACCTTATGGCAAGTGATATCTCGTTTGAAAGGCATTGACATTGGCTACATAGCCATATTAACTTTGTTTGGGTTTAAGCTAATTTTGACGGATAAATTAAATAAATACCAAAATTATTATTTCACATTTTAATATTGAAGATTTTTCAGTCCGCCTCTGGTTAGTTGTCAAAAAAATTGACGTTTTCAATTTAATATTATCTGTTGCTTTGAAAAGTTTTTCTAAATTCCAACGATAACGACAAGAGTTTACTAATAGGATGTATTACTGTCAGGAAGTAGACGGAGCACATTTCGAACACTTGCTATAAGAATCCATTGTTGATATTTGATAAATTGAATTTAAAAAAATGATTTCAATAATTATGGTATTTATTTAATTTATCCGTCAAAATTAGTTCAAACCCAAACAAAATTAATATGGCTATGTAGCCAATGTCAATGCCTCTAAAACAAGATATCACTTGCCATAAGGTCCTATTCAAAATTATTGGCCAGAGTGGCACTGTGACGTCATCTATTACTATTACGTCACCTGTTACCATTCGTAGAGAGCTCTATAACACTTTATTTTCACCCTTCAAATTTTATTAATGTAAGTGTAGCCGTTGAAAAGATACGAGGGGGGGAGGGGACTTTTGAATAGCACTGTATAATCGACTCCATTCTTTTGAAGCAAAATAAATATGATAAAGTATTGTGGATTTTCTAATTATATCCAGTTTTACCAGCTTAATTATTAATTAAATTATTAAAAAATCTGACAACAAAGAACTGAATTGTACGTTCGCTTCCGTAATTATCAATTACATCTACAAACTTTTTAATTACTTCAAAACATGACAACGGAAAGTAAAAATGTCTGCGTCTTCCCCCTGCGTTCACAACTTGTACGTACCATTAATTATATCAGGATTCTGTTTAAGTTGCATGCCCTGGAGAGAATCAGGACTAATTTGACGGGTATCTCTGACGGGAGAATGGGTGCTGCTAGACATCAACTCGCACGATTGGGTTTCGAAGCTTGTCAGTTCTTCACTCGGATTCGGAGTGTTTATTTGCTGAAAACGAAAAACAAAAATATCGCTGTCGTTTGAATAAAATATTCCATTTATCAAGAGTGCAAATGGAAAAATTTGGACTATTCGGGTGAAAGTAACACTGTATTTGCAGTGGAGTGTTTTTTAAAGGGATTTTTGGCTGATAATAATGAAATAATAATGGATAATAACAATAACTAACCATCAGTGAATCCGACAAACTTTTCACTCCATCTCCCGGTTTGTTAGAGTTCTGATGATACTGCATAACCATATCTTCCGTATGACAAAGCTTCTCCTTTCTTTTGTTCTGTCTTCTACATTTTATAATCAACACAATAAGAGCTATCAACACTGAAATCCCCAGTATAGATATCCCAACTATAGCGATCAAGATGTATTCGAAAGGAAAAATAACCTCAATCACAATAGGTTCTTCTTTTAAAATAATTTTGATAGTAAAATTCGCTTGAGACGTCCCCGCGGTGTTTTCCGCGTTACAAATGAAAGTACCGTTATCGTCCGCATTGGCGTTGTAGATGAAAAGCTCGCTTCGCTTATTTTCCGATCCTTCTTCTATGTAGTAAATTAAATGTACACCTGGAGCTACCATAGTATCATTCTCCAACATTTCCCCCTGAAACCACCACGATACAGAAGCTTCAGGCACCGCTTGTATGTGACACGTCAACGAAACATTTTTACCTTCACCTAATTCCAAATAAAATGAAGTCGGGGTGATATGTGGTAGGCAAGCTAATTGTGGTAACGGCACTGATCGTATAGATCTCGAAGATAATTTCGGAGGGGAATAACAAACCGGTTCGGTCGATAATAAACTTTTAAAGTCTCTCAACCACTTGGCTAGATCGAGGATGTGACAGTCACATTCCCAGTAGTTTTTTTCCAAGTTGATACCTTTTACGTATTCAGGAAGCGTTCTCCGACCCGGTATTGTTTTAAGACGATTGCCGTCTAAGTGCAGCCACTCCAAACTATGAAGACCTTGGTAGGCTCCTTCTTCTATATCCGATATATTACAGTCACTCAATTCTAACGTATTCAATTGGGTTAGGTGCTCAAACCCGGCTTTTTTTAACACTGTTATGGGATTGGACGTTAATGTTAGTTTCATAAGGGAAGGACATTGCATAAAAGCTCCACTAGGAACGACATCTAGCAGGTTATTGGATAGATCTAGCTCCACTAAGTTGGTTAATCCAGCGAAAGCCTTTTCGTGTATCGATCTTATAAGGGAATTTGATAAATAAAGTCTTTGGAGGCTTTCCAGTTTTTTTTGCGAAAACATATTTTCATGGAGCTGACCGAGTCTGTTACCGGAGAAGTCTAGCACTTGCGTCGCGAGGTCTAGTCCGTTTGGAATTTCCGAGAGGTTTTTCTTTTTGCACTCGACTGTTTGCTTTCCGTTTTTCCACAGACAAGCGCAATAGTTTGAGCAGCATGTTGTTTCTTTGATCAAATGAAGCAGCAGTATCAGGTACATTTGTGTCGGTATTTGCATTTTGTAAAAAATTAGGCGGTTTCCAATGGTTCCATTTCCGTTAATCTGCAACAAACAAAAAAGTTTGAACAAACAAAACTTCGAAAAGATCCAGGTGAATAAATGATAAAGGCTAAGGTTTGTGGCGATAGGAAAGGAAAAACCCCAGCCATTCCAATATATGGAGAGCCTGAGGTTTGGCATTCGAAGTCTAGAAATAAAGATGAGTCTAGACAAAGAGCTCTAGAATAATAGGAGGGCACACACAATAGATTTGCGGAGAGGCTGTTAAAAACACATAAGCCCCATATCTAGCTGATCTTCTCTAGGCTAGAGATCGCCTTAGTTCACATTCATTCTTATTTTTGCAAGCTAACTATATTGTTTTATTATAAAAAAATTACTTTATGGCAGAATGACATTTATTTATCATAAAAAAATGTATTGTATCGGTAAAATATATTTATCTACAACTGTCATGTAACGGGTACGATTTGACACTATTGTCAGTGTCATAATGACGTATATTACCGCACTAGTGCGTTTTTCATCACATTACTGCACTAGTGCGATGATAAGAATCTAGAAACAAATTAATACCAGAATTAAATATTTACAATAACACTGGAAGCTGCATTAACAATTTCCGAAACTGTACAGTTAACCCATTACTGACACTTTCTGAAAAAGTGATTCGGATAATCGGCGATTCGGATAGTCGGAGTTCGGATAATTGGAGTTCTACTGTATTTCAATTCAATAGTATTTTTAGATTTATAAACATTGAAAACATTATTCAGGACACAGTTATTTAAAGTAAGTCAATTTTCTGGGTGAATACATCATAGTAACAATACTTCTAACACCATTTGATTCCACTTCAATATTATCATTGTAATTGGAGATTTTATTGAATATTATGAAAGCGCGGAATTAGATATAACGTTGTACGTAAACACGTTATGAAGAGAGCGACATTGTTCAACACGCGTAATTTGCAGAACTCGCTAGCGCTCGTTTGGGCAAATATTACGCTTGTTGAACAATATCGCTCTTTTCATAACTAATTACGTAAATATCTATTCTTTACCATAAGAAGGTTTATTGTCTGGATTGACGATATGTTTTTTATTCGTAAAAAATGTATCTTCCCAGCAAATTATATTTTTTTGTTGGGAACAAATGTTCCTTTTCCAAGAAAACTATCAATTTTTACTAAGATTCAACATATTTATCATAACCGAACCATAATTTTCATAAATATTATATTGCTTTATAGTGAAAGATAGTTAAGAAACCGATTGATTCATGGTATTGTTTTTTGTTTATGGAAGTTACCTACATGCACTATTCAATACACTGAGCTTTTGAAATGTTTCTAAATATTTAGAAATATATTAAAAGTTCACGGTGTATTAAGCAGTAACTTTCTCTAAATAATTAGGTTACTTAGGAAAATATGTTTTTCACAAATATTTGTCTAAGCCGTTTCCAGACAATGTCGAACAACAAAGTTGACTTTCGTTTTGTATGTGTGGACTAGTCGATCGAATAGGTCGATGGTTAGTCTGGACACGGATTAAAATTACAGTATTTTTATGACAAACATGTTTAAATCTAATGACAATTGATGGTGATGATTTATGCATAAAACTGTTTAGTAAGTAGGAAAGCAGGATATGAATAAAAAACTTCCTGCTGAATATTTTGATCTATGAAAAAGAGGACTATACATTTTCAAAATAGATACCATACATTAATAAATTAGAAACCATACATTGTTAAAATTAAACATACCTACATGATCTAAAACATAACCAACAATGGTATCCACAAGATAGCCTAGTCTATCCTTGAGTGTGCTCATCAATGCTTTCCCCATAGTAGTTTTTTGTAGTTTTCGGAGTAGATCTGACAGGTTTAATTGAGAAATGTGTATGTTTGAGGTACATTTCGCTTGCTTGTTACGATATCTCACAATTCTTGTAATCGCCATGAGTTTAACAATTCATTCATTCTATTATTAAACTTATTTTTGTCCAGAGCACTTTAACCACATACTTCACAAAAACAAAATAATTAGTAAAATTGCAAAAACTGATCTAATTTCACATGCAGACTGACGCCAAACGTATACAGGTGGTGACCGTTACTGAATAATAGGGAAGGGTGGTGTGGGAATTATTTGTTTCAATTGCCACATAATTTGTAGGCTAATGTGATTCCTCACGGGTGAAGAAATATGTGATTTGTAGCAAATAAGTTTTTTTTCTCGTAACAATAAATGTACAATTATACTGAAATAATAATTTTTTTGGTATAAAGTAGATCTTATTTGAGGCTAATAATCTATAGGCTTATTCGAAAAATGTAAATTTCTGTCAAAACTTTCAAATGATTTACTATGAATATTTAATTTGTTGTTTTAAAGTGATGGAATATTATTGAAGATGTAAGGTTCCTTTCTAGGTAATGAAAACAATTTTTATCCAAATAGCATTGTTATATTTTATAACAAAATATTATATTGTGCTTCGTAGTCTTTCATAGTTTCCGAAGAACAATTGTATGAAGGTGTGCATAAAGAAGAACACATTTTTTCACATTAAAGAAATTACACTCGAATAAATCATTTTTTTATATCAAAATTTCCCAATATTTTCACGTTAATATGGCTTCTTAGTAATAAATAAGCAATGTTAGTTTTGAACAAAGGGGGGTCGAACAAATCAGTTTATTTGTCTTTAAATAACTCTTCTCTCGGTGTGGTAATGATATTTGGATCCTATTCATTCTTGTTGCTTAATTCCGTAATAAATTTATACTTTATCATCATACTGTCTTGTTGCATGTTCCAGGTTGTCTGATTCCTAAAAAGTGAGATGGTTCATTTTGATGAATCCCTCTCTACGTGCCCATTGGCTGTTATCTACAAAGCTAAAGGTATTGGTACTGTATCCACAACCATGATGATAGTCGATTATTATTATGAAACTAATTCGAGATTCTGTCAGCTACACATCAATAAATTAAAAGAAAATATAATAATTTAGTTTCACACAGTAATTTAACAAATTATAAACTCTCGTTTTCATCCAGAATGTCCTACAAAGTATTAAATTATTCCCAGCAAGTAATTTTTCGAACTGAAGTTTGCTCGAAAAAAAAATGAAAAGACGCCCTCGGCACCGATATGCTTTTCGGGGGTGTGTGCTAAATTATCTTCAGACTACTGCTTGAGATTTTTAAATGAAAAGTTACGACAATGCTTTCAACGATTCTTTGTCGGAAGTTTTGCAGGAAATGCTAGGAAGAAAACGATAAATTCCTCACACAAAAAACTTGATACTACTCTTTTCGTGATGTGAATTGAGAAATAAATTCAGAGCTTCTGTATTACAAAAGGCACGTAAAAATAACAAAGATCTCTTAGGTCCGTATTTTCAAAACTCCAGTATTAGTGGTAGTACATTATTATATATTGCTTAATACAACGTGAAAATACAGGGTGTTTATAAATTCATGCGAAAAATATGAAATTATAAACCATTTATTGATTCAATCTATATAGAGTGTGGAAACCACTTATGGAAGAAAATTCTTTGTCATTATTCTGGAGAATTATGAAAAATGCCGAGACACGTCAACTTTTGAATTGAGTTGTGCGTTATATAAACATAAATTTAAATGAACATGGTGATTCACTCAAGTATGCCATAGTCGGTGTTTTTTTTAATGAAACACCCTGTACATTTGCATATTTTTGATATCGTCTTAATGAACCGATTCCAACAAACTAAATAATGTATGGACAATTATGAATTATACAGGGTGAAATTTTTATTTTTACAGTTATTTAACACATATACATAAAATACCTGATGTATTGGATTTCAATACATTAAAATAAATGCTCAAAATGTTCACCTAGTTGTTGGCAATAGCACAGTCTCCTATAGAACTCCTCCTTAACTTTGTTTGAAGTTTGAGGTGAAATATTCCGTATTTCTGTAGTTATCCTGTCTTTATACAATGCTAGTTGGTTGTGTTGCATATACTTTGTTCTTGAGATAACTCCACAGAAAAAATCTAACGGCGTAAGGTCTGGTGATCTAGCTGGCCACTCAATAGTACCTCTTTGTCCAATCCATTTATTGGGGAAGATTTCATCTAAATAAGTTCTTACCATTGAAGCATAATGGGGTGTTGCCCCGTCTTGCTGGAACCAAACATTTTCATTCGGTAAGCTAGGATCTATTGCGTTGGGATATAAGTTTGCCAACGCAGGAATAACTTCATTTCTAAGCATATGTGAATATTTTTCAGCTGTCAAATTTCCATCTATAAATATAGGACCAATCATATGGTCGCCTATGATACCGGCCCAAACGTTCACCTTTTGAGGGTACTGAGTATGTGTCTCACGCATCCAATTAGGATGCTCTGCTGACCAATATCTACAGTTCTGTCGGCTCACCTCTCCATTCAATGTGTATGTGGGTCCCAAGAGCTATCTCATTTCTGTTCAGCTTATTCATCAATCTATTGCAGAAATCCATTCTACGATCTGGATCGTCTTCTGTTAACTCCTGCACAAAAGTTAATTTGTAGGGATGAAGTTTTTCTTTATGCAGGCATCTTAGAACAGTTGTATGACTAACATTATTTCCACGGGCAATTTGACGTGTACTTGAAGTTGGATTCTCTTCGATACTTAACAAAATATCCACTTTCACATCATCTTCAAGTGTGATTTTATTTTCAATGGTTTGACATGTCCAAGTTTTCTAAATTGTTCATGAATTTAAGATCCAGTACTTTGTGAAATATTAGGCAATTCGGGATACCTGTGATTAAATAAGTTTGCCACTTCACCTTGACTTCTGCAGTTATCCCCGTACCCGATCATCATTAAAATCTCAATTCGGTGAATCTCAGTTAAATATTTCATTGTTATGTCGACAAGGAGAAAGTGTTTGACAAAGATTTTACTTTTTCAGTTTAAACTGTCAACACATCAACAACTGACAGAATAGGAAACAATCCATATTATTTACCGATTTAAAACAATCCACATTATTTACCGATTTTGTCTAATTATTGGCGTTTTTAGGCAACATTTAGGTATTTATGATAAAATTCATGGGCGTTTTGTTCAATATACAAATACGTCCAATAATTAGTTAGTTTAGATTTTTGATAAATCAATATTTAGCTAGTTTAAAAAAGTACCAATCTCAAGTGTAATAAATTATTAATTTTAAAATTTCACCCTGTATAATTCATAATTGACCATACATTATTTAGTTTGTTGGAATCGGTTCATTAGGAGGATTTCAAAAATATGCAAACATACAGGGTGTTTCATTAAAAAAAACAACACCGACTATGGCATACTTGCGCGAATCACCCTGTACAGTTAAGTTTATGTTTACATAACGCACAGCTCAATTCAAAAGTTGATGTCTCGGCATTTTTCATAATTTTCTAAAATAATGACAAAAAGAATTTTATTCCATAAGTGGTTTCCACACTGTATAATTCAGTGTATATAAATTAAGCACAAAAAAAACTTGAAAATATGTTTACATCTGTCAGTTTTTTTGTGAAAATAAAGATAAAACATGTTTTCCTTCCAAATAATTAGTTGTTTTCGAAAGCTCGATCTATTCAAGCACTTTATAATTGGGTTTTCATTGAGATTTTAGGCTTGAAATGAAATTTCGAGTGGGCAGATGCTACTAAAAATCCCACTCATCTTCTTGCAACCCTCTTATTATTACACGCAAGAATAAATTAAAAACATGTACTAAAATAACCGGCAAAAATGTGTGGTTATTAAAAATTTACATGTCAGTGAATTCTTCAATTATTTTACGACACAAAAACTTGTGTTAGTAATGGTAAGCATAAATCAAAACTCGCGTTCTCCGTAGAACAGAAATACCACAAAAAATATGTCACCTCATTATAGAAACGCTCTCGAATAAGTTCATTATAAAAATAGAATAGAAATAATTGATACATAATTCATACTATTTCGAGCAGATTTATTTTAAGAAGAAAACGCAAAGACATCAAGATTTATTACACTTAATAACCTATTAAAATTACTTTATATTTCAATGAAATCATGCTTGAATATGATGAAACAGGCGAAAGAAAACAAGGGGGTGCATGAATATTTTTTTAAGCATCAGCAAAATGTGCTACCTCGTCCCTTTTCAGATTGCCATAAAAAAGCCTGTAGCAAGTGTAGGAAAGAGATAGATTTATTTATGATCAAATAACTTGGAGGATAGTGAAAATATGGGAACTTAGGAGAGTGTGGATATTGAGTATTAAGTTTGGATGCACGGTATACAGGACGGTACAACATAATTTAAAAATAGATTGAATATAAAGATAAAAATATATATAAATTATTCTAAAATGACTTGATATTTGAGGAGGCTGATTAATCATATGTATAACATGGGGGTGATGTGCCTCTGCTTCTCTTTGATGATTACTTCATCCCTGGGAAGAGAAGTAGCACTTTCCTCCCTTGTTATACAATTAGCTATTTCTAGAGTTTGTTCTACCATCCTTTGCTGTTACGTCATAATCAGTGGCGTATTCTGCTGTTTCACGTATGTGTCATATTAGTTGAATGCTATTTTATACTTAACCTCAAAATCATAATCAATGGCTTGTGTTAAGAATTGTTCTCAAAATATGACAACTGAACTGTTAAAAGTAACAGATAAAATTAATATCGACCTTAGATAAAATATACGTTAATGACGTCATAATTCCGTCTCATCCATTTCATCAATGAGAGAGCAAACTGGACAATGCATGACGTAACGGCAAAGGATGGTTGAACAAACTCCAAACGTTGGGCACATGCGAGAGTTCTTTAAAAATGTAGAAATTAGCTATCAATAAAAAATGTATGACCCCATTTACATAATAGATAATAGATACATAATAGATAATAATAGACTGAAACAAAAAATGCTCCACAAAGTATAGATTTATAAACGCTGTTTAGACAAGGGAAAAATTGTTTTTTTTTTCACCCTCTCAACTTGGCTTTCAGTCAACGGGAGTATTGTAGAGTGGAAAATCGTGGAAAACTGATATCCGGAAAATATCAACACTCACCAGTGAATGTCAACTTTCATGAAGGCATTTGATGTATGTGTCGGAGGCACTTACAGTATCTAGTATTTCAATTGAAAAGATAGACACTTAGTTGAATACAAATAAATAAAGTTCCTATTTTTTTTTCAAATCTTTCAATCATTATCACCAAGAAAAAAGTGGCTTTTGGGCTTTTGCACATTCATCTTAATAGTTAACATTGTCATTTGTAATTCACCAATTTTTTAATAGATACTTGAAGCGATAAAGTGCAAAACTAGACTACGTTTATGTCATTAAGCTCAGGTCATGCTTATATCATTTCAACAATTGATAATTATTTTTTGTTTTACAACCTTTTCAGGGAACCCTACATTATCCTAAAGTAAGTCCCTTGTGGAATATCCATGTTTATTTTTTATTCCGTTCTTAATGTTAAAAATCAAGTCCTTATGTCACGAGAGCACAAAGCTGTGAGCAGAGATAACCCTGAGACGCCCAGATGCGTGCAAAATTGAAGATCTCAATACTTCACTGGTCCATTTTGTTATAAAGTGTGAGCACATGGGGTGCGTGCTGTTATGGAACTAAGGAGGGTCTTTAGATATCGGAAATGTTCGAAAATACACGGGTACCTTGGAAGATACTTCTCAAATCCAATTTTCCTCTGTACTTGTGCTTCTCAACAAGATATTCCAACTATTTGACGTTGCGACATCGCTGAAACGTCACAAATTATTGAATTGCTTTAAGGCTTGAAGCATTATCCAAGCAACAAATGGACAGAATCTGACGCTCTTCTAGCTCTAATACTTTGGTAAATTCTCATCTGCTCGGCCCAATTTATTTAGACTCAAATTGATAAAATCTTCACGGAAATCACATGGAAAAAGTTAATAAAGACTTATTACTGAATGATCCATTGTTTCTTATCTCATTTTCATTTTATTTTATCATATTCATGTGGCTTAATGTTTTTTTTGTTAAAAGCACGAAAATTCGCTATCCGATCTCTTTTTTTTTGTGTATTCAGCCTGAAAATAAAATATTCCAGTCCAAATTAAATTCACTACCGAAAATGCTTGGTGTATGCACACGCCATTTTCAATTTATTTCAAAAAGTTGAAAAGTTGTCTCAGTGGGAGTGGAAGTCTCCAGACAGACAGACACAATACCCGAGGAACGTCAGCAAATAAGCCGCACTTCAGTCACACTGGAAGAAATTTCCGGTCCCAAATAAACAGGATTCACCAAGAAATCTGCCAATCGGTCGTTTATTGCTTATCCAATGTCGATATTTACACAATAGAAAACTTCGAGTTTGGAGCCTGAGGGGTCAGAAATATGTGCGCTTCAAATTCCTTAATATTTGCGAATTTGTCCTATTTAGAAAACGTTTCCTTCACGAAGGACTTGACAGATTACATTACATACTAAAATTGGGATAGAACGATATTATTTTATAATTGCTTTTTCTAATTTTGACATATAAAGTGACACTTTTTAAAACTGATTGACATTATGAAACGTCTTACTTTTTGTAACTAGTTGCATGAAGTAAAAACTGTTATTATACAAGTTAAAAACATAAATTATAAATTAATTAATTATTATAAATATTGATAAGACAATTATTGCAATTATTCAAATTAATTCCCGACGACATATTTTTTTCATTGCTCGAACTTGCTGTTATTTGGGAAGCGGTGCACATTCCATTAGATGTTTCACCAAATATTTCTTGCGCTATAAGTTTTTTATTATTCATGGAATTTTCAACATATCCCTCCGCAACAGAGTTAGATTTCCAACCTCCATGCCTCTTTAATTTTAAAATATCAGCGCCACTGTCTGCTAGTAAAGTGACAGAGCTTCTTCTGAAGCAGTGGCCAGTATATAGAACAGGATTTGAAAGACCAAGAAATTGTGCAATAACTTTTAGCAGACTGCTAAATGTGTTAATTCCCACAAGATTTCTAGTACATTTTCCATTCGCATATTTTACAAAAAATCTGTTGTGTTTAAGAACCTAGGGACGCAACTTAATATATTTTCTTAATATTTCAACAAGATTCGTATTTTCAATGTCTCCAGTGGTAATTGCAAACTGCCGTATAACTTTTGTTTTTGAAGGTGGGATATCAACACGAAAATGGCTTCCTTCGTCTATAACATTTTCAATTGGAAGAAATGTTAATTCTGCTTTTCTGCATGCTCCTGTCATTTCAATTATCATTGCAACCTTAGCCATTAAGTATTCTTTGTCATCAGCTTCCACTAAAAATTTGTCAAAATCTTCTTCAATAAAAACTTTTGACTTTTTAGCACTGTACCCGTCCGCTTGCCTTTTAATATATGCTACCAAATTTGTATATTTTTCAATATCAATATTCCTTTTCAGATTTAGTTCAGACCTTAACATTGAGTAAAGTGTCCATAATGTGGAAACTTTTTGATTTTTTTTACCCTCAAAATATGCAAGTAAAACTTTCTTATTAACATGTTTAATTTTCTTCTCATCACACCACGTAACAAATTTTTTATATGCCAAATCATAAACTGCCTTTGACTTTTTGGGAATTACTGATAATAGAGCATTACCTGCTGCCTCTTCAATATCGCTTGGTAGCTCTTCAGAACTTGAATCACTCATTTTTCAAAAATAAAACTAAAAATATATCAATCCCGCTAAAATCCTTCCGTCTAGACTTTTTTACAAAATGTCAAACTGACAACTAACTTGAAGTAACAGCAACAAACTAAATTTATGGTTTCCAAATTTTTATCAATTATATTAAATTTCATTTTTTTACTTCCTTCAGAATTAGAAAAAATCTTGTATGCAATACGTTACGAAATGAAATTTTGTGAAACTTGTGAGTTTTTGCGAAACTCGAAACACGAAATTTCACGCGCTACACAAAATTAGGCATCTTAGGCATTTCGTAACTGATGGCATAAATAGCTATTGTGACATGGAATATTCTGAAAATTCGTAACAAATTTCCGGACAGTTCACAAGATCCATCCCCTTTTTCGGTTGGTCTCAGTATTAATGTCATGGGAATTATAACAAAAATATCTAAACTTTCACGAACAACTCCAATTGGAAATAAAAGCTGTACAATGTTCATTATTATTATTCAGGAGAGCAGATAGAACCGAGGGTGAGAATATCTGAAGAATCAACGTCAAATTAACAAAAAAAGCAAATTGAAAAAGGGAATCTGGTTTTGTGATAGGAATTTTAATTCTTACCCAACAATCTTTCCCCTTTTTTTTAATCTCTATACAGAACACAAAGCTTTTGCCCATTTTTTTGGAAAGTTAATAATTCTTGATAATCGGAATAGAAAATTTCCATACTATTTCTACCAACACTTGCAAAGGATACAGGATAAAAAAGGGATCGATTGAGTACTTAAGGAATCAACATAAAATATATAATAGACCAGAAGCCATTGAGTAACCACCAAAGCTACCAGACTTCACCCTACTAGCCTCTGTATAAGTATCTGTAGAGTAAGAAGGGTGAGTGTAACCTCACAGCACTTAGGCCACATGTGACCCATTGTACATCCTCCCGGGTAGTTGTCCTCCTAGGTCCTGTCCTTCCCAGGAAGGTTAACAGGTCACTAGGAGAAATCTCCTTTATATCGGCAGGTGTAGACCAAGACTCACCGAACACACACTCTCTTATTGACGATAACTCCGGACACTCGCATAACACATGCCTAACAGTTTCATCTTCCTGTTCACACATCCTGCAGAGAGGTGTGTGTCCCCGCCCCATAGTATAGAGGTGTTCTCTGAGTTGGCAGTGGCCAGTCGGGAATCCTACTGTTAAATGTAGGTTTTTCCTGGCCATCGCCAAATATTTCTTCGGCGCCAGCTTCCCAGGGTCGCCTAGGGTGATCCTGGCAAGACTGGATCCTTTGATTCCATCCCATCTCTTAAGGCCCGGGATTGAGCATGGGTGTAACGTTTGGCTAGTTTTGCAATTGTCTAAATCGTTAGGCCGTAGGTGTCAATGGGTCCTAAAATTTTTAGTCCAGCTGCTTTTCTGGCTGAATAATCATCAATGCGATGACCTTTACTCCTGTCGTGCCCTTTAACCCACCTCAGGATAATATTGTTTTGTTATCTGCTGTTCTAGGCTAATAGGGCTTGTCTCCTTTCAGTGCAGATTGTTATATTTCTGCCAGAAATTCCTTTTCTAGTTAGTTTTTTTGTGTTAATTGAGATACCAGCCAGTTTTGGTTTGAACCACGCTAGCTTATTTTTTAATGTCCACTTTTTCCATATATTCGCTCTTATTTATTGAGGTACATTTGTTCCCACTCTCTGAAGTTACAAAACATTGTGGTCTTTCAATTTAGTGTGTTATTAATTGGTCACTACTAATTGCTTTAATTACTTATAGTTAATCCAGTGTAATCGTGCATGATGTCGAAGGCAATTTCTCTTAATTGTATACTTCGGTCGTTTGTAGCAGATTATGCTTGTTCTGCAGTAGAGTCACGTGCAATCGTATTCTATAGACATTCAAGAGCTGTAGAAGTTTAATTGGCTGATTTTTAAGTTGATTATCGATGGTTTTAGTTAAGGAACTGAAGCAGATAAAATATATTCATGAATACTACATGGGTTTATTCCAATATAAGGAAATTTGAATATCAATTCGATTTTACACTAAATTTCAAATCCTTAACAACAATTTCAAAATTTTCTTATCAGGTTGACCTTCAATGTCGACTTCAGTCTAACAAGCTCTGGATAATAAGCAGCTTGTTATCTTTCCCAACTCTAACAGGCGCTGGGAAGCCCATCTACACCACACCAACCCTTAAAAAAGTCCTTCTTCGTAGACTTAACTCTCCAAATAGCAGCACTCTGTTAACAGCACTTCAATACTATCGCTCTGTATACAATTTGAACATGCTTATCAACAAATATGAAGAATGCTTCGGAATTCATATAACAATGCTTTCAAATTACTGTGAGGAATATTTTTTAAATAAAAATTATGAAACTTCTACCAAACCTGGAGTACAGAGTCTACCACTTTTCTCAACACTTTCGATGACAATTTCAAATGATAAAATAAGATAAATAGTAGGCTGTAAAAGCATGGAGTATATCCGAGAAAATTATGCTTGGGCTTTCAGGACCAACGATTTTTCATGCAAATTTTATAAAACGAAGTCTGGAATGTACGTAAATGTGGAAAGGAAGTAAATTCTCTGATACTGAGCAAGATATTCCTAAGAAGGAGACAGTAACGTTTCACAGTAAATATTTCATGACGTAGTTTGTTTTTCTTTATCACTTATCGAATGAATATGAAGAATTATATTAAGTTTCAAAGTGAGTAGGTAGCAACAGACAGTTTTTTTTTTTCAACTGACGCCAATGAAGGTTGGAAGATATCAATTCTCAATATACACCGTCATGCGTATACTTGTACATTTCGTTGAGTTGCTTCATAATTTTTTTCTCCAGAAAACCTGACGCCCCTTTATTATCACACTCGACTACACTTTTTATAAACGAGCTCCTGGAGAACGTGACATTTCTTTTTTATTTTGTTTCGCCATTCGAGATTCCTGTCGTTGCTGCCAGAACTCTTTACATAATAATATATACTCAAGAATACATATATGAGTATTTGATATCAGTTTTTAGCTATCTATATATTTTATTAATCTCTGGAATATCCCATTTTTGCTTATCCTAAAGCTACGCCTAGATTATAAACTTGCAGACCCGATTATAATGGAATTTTTCATCATTGGCATATAAACAACTATTTCATCAGCACTCCAATTTGCCTCTTGTTATTAGCTGAACGTTAAATCTAAATTCTACTCAGTTTTCCAACTATTTTTTACATGATATCGAGAACAGGCAACATAGCAGACTTTTTACAATCTAGCACATATTTCCATAAGGAATTTATCTTGTTCAGTAACTTAAAGATATAATACATGATCGTTATGTAATAAATTTCATGGCGCCGAAACGGTTCGTCCGTTCGTAGGAAAACATGTTCCGGTAGGAAAGCTCATTTAAGCTGAAGCAATTTTTAATCACTTTCCTCCTTAGTATAGTTTTCACAACAAGGGATTTCGGATGTCGGAAGTAAATTTTATAGGGAGAATAATCTTAGATTACGCAGTCTTTGGGGAATAAAGATATGAAGATATAAATATATAAAGATATAGAGATATAGATATATAGAGATATAAAGATATAAAGATATGAAGATATGAAGATATAAGGATATAAAGATACACATAGATTCAAAAGTTTTGCATCATCCTAAATCTCCGAAAAAAAAATGTGTTCATTATAAATGGATCAGAGATTAATCAAATAAT
>CAJUYI010000507.1:97003-153658 GCA_910591695.1 Galerucella pusilla
CAAAATCTGTCTACAGGGAACTGTCTATTTCAGGAGCTTGTCTACAGGGAACTGTCTATCCCAGGAATTTGTCTACAGGGAACTGTCTTTCTCAGGAGCTTGTCTACAGGGAACTGTTTTACCCAGAAACAGTGCTAAAATATATCGCGATATGAGTCCAGGATAATTACATATAATAATTATAGAATGACTTAACCAATATCACATTGATTCGTTGAGGAGAAACATCCATTTTACTGAAAGAAAATGAGAGAAGATTATCAAGAAAATTCTGGCTAAATTGAATTTATATGGAAAAGGTAAAGTCATGTGGCATCCCAAAAATAAGTAGCCATTTTGTGTATTGATTCGGGCGTTACACCAGTATTCGGGGTATCAAAAACTGCTGCACGTAGTTGTAAGTGTGTTGTACAGGAGACCGGAAACTATAGTTCTTGATTATTATGTTTATTCCACCAAAAGATGAATTTTGAGAAATATGGAAACATTTCCATATTTGGAATGTTATCAGCAAACATAACGTTTCATTGGAGCAGATTTCTATCACTGCATTTATCGAACAAGATAATTCCCCTGACGCAATTTAATGAAACCGTTTTATCAGTCGCCGGAGTATTTTTCCAATAACCCAACCTTTCCGACCTCGTGATCGCGAAACACCAACTAATTAATGGAACATAAAACCGCTTTGCATATTTTCCAGTACACCGAAAATTTAGGGAGTTGATAAACCGCATGACCAGCACCATATTACTGGAGCTGGAAATTCCCGCAAAGTTTTCCATGTTCAGAAATTTCAAACTTGTTCTCGTTGTTGGTAACTGACAGAATCAAGTATCTGGATCGGTTACTGGAATTGGAGTAGGTACACACGGAATGCAGTTCCCACTTAACCCGATACATAACGGTGGAGTTACTCTCAACCGGATAATGCATGGACCAATATAAAAATTTCACAAGACGTTTCGACCATGAAATGAGATGAAAACTTCTAAAATTGTGTCGTTTTTCCAACTAAATCTATTGGATGCTTCATTCCACATACAGGGTGCTACTAAATTCATGCGACAAAATTGGACCTAAATAACTATTTTCTACAATCACATTGAAAAGTAGGCTTTTCGATTGCCATTTACATACATGCTCTAAGTCCATCATATCTTCGTTGTTCGGCTTTGACATTTGAACAAAAATACAAAAACTATCTCTTTGATTTGCAGAAATAAATACCCCTTCCTTAATACCTTCTTGCTTACATCACCCTCTCTTACCTCTTGTTATATCTTAATATTTATATATATATGTATTTCTTTAATTACTCCTCGTTTGAAATTTGTCATTTCCTTGTATTGTTCATTCAGTGTTGGTTTTATATTTTATTGAGTATTTTATATTTTTACTGGCATTGGTGGAAGAGCAGGAAAGGACTACTCGTCTGAACCTGAACCAATCTAGCCATTTATCCACATCAGTTGGAAACATTCGAAAAATTGTCGCTATTTTGTAATGTTCATCCTACACTATATTGTGTTCCTGTTATATACCTAATGTGGATAATAAACGTATTATTATCATTATTATTATTATTTACAAGAACAGTTGACGTTTCTTGAGGAGAGTTACTTACGCTCGCCGAGCGTAAAAACTTGCAAAACGCTCGTTGCCCATAACAACCGATACCTACTACAAACCTAATTGTATTGACAGTGACAGTGGCAGTGACAGTGACATCATAGAGCAACCTGGCTAGAGAGTGTTTTTGTCTTCTGAAATCTTTTTACAATCTAATGAATCGTTGTTTTGTTAAGTTCATATTGTTTCAAATAATTAATTAGTGTGATTGCGATGCAATTTTTTTGTGTTTTTGTGCTTAATTGTTGTGCCACGTTCTGTATATTTTGCATATACTGGCCGGATGGCCCTGCTTGCTGAGGCCTTTCTAATTTTAGAATAAGAAGAAGTATATTGACAGTATTGACAATAATAATTATACGTTTAAAATAAAGTATTTGACAGGTACTTGAAATAAGAACACAGAATACACCATCCCAAGGAGAAGCGAAGCTTCTGCTATTTCAAAATTCATTTTCTGAGTGCGCATGTCTGACAGTTGCCATTTTAAGCCCGTTATCTGTCAATGACATGTGATTTTATTGTTTACCATAGAATTTTCTTTGTTGTAAGCTTTTTGATTATTCACATATTTTTTTGTGTTTTGAACGATAAAATTTGTTTACAAAATTACATTTATTAGTAATGGCGCCAAAAACTTGTGCAATTCGTGTCTGTCATTCAAGTCATTCAAAACTTCGATATCTGTGAAGAAAAGTTTACTGTCGCTTCTTTTTTATAACTTCGTTGTCACAGATATCAGTACATTTTCTCTGGGTGTAATATTCAATTCAGAGTCTGGAGAAGTGTAACTTTCAAATATATTTATAAATAATAAAAATTTTATATTCAAGCACCATACTTATTGTAATTTTTAATCATCATTTACTGAAATTCTTTCTATTGTAAACTGATATTATAAATATATAATCTATTGTGAATATCTTTAAAGCTGAGTACACATGACTAGAAAGTCAAGAAAACATTGTTGTATTCTGTGTAAAAAATTTTCATTTAAAATTGCAAAGCGCTTTCGGCTATCAAGCCATATTCAGTGCCATACTCGTCAGATATGATACAAGAAACCTAATCAAATGTCTACAACACATTAACGTCGCAATGATAAAAGTACATTGAATTTAAAATTTCAAAAATTATCCCCTGATTGGGGTTAAACTGTCTTCATATTTTGAACAATTTTATCATTGTTTCGTTAATGTGTTGTAGACATTTGAGCATGTTACTTGTATCATATCTGACGAGTGTGGCACTGAAGATGGCTTAATAGATGAAAGCGCTTTGCAATTTTAAATAAAAAATTTTTACACAGAATACAACAATGTTTTCTTGACTATATAATATATTATTATTGTATTGGTTTTTAGACTTACCCTATCCTACATATAGTGCTACATAAGAACATACTTCCACATATAATTTCGGTAACAATATAGAAAATAAGAATCATTTGGTTAAACAATAGCTTATTATTTTCAATAATGGATGGTACTCCAAAAACAGAAGCTAAAACTTATATTTATATATTTTTCACAATATTTGTTGAGCTGTTAAATTAACTTTAACAATTATTAAATTGAGTTTAACAATTGAAACTTCGTCGAAAAAAGTCATAAGAATAAACAATTATTATTTGAGATTCTTTGGTTTCACTTTTTTGCGTGTAGTCAACATTTAATTCACATGTTTTTAACAATTTTCTCAGTGTAACTTGATCCGTTATCTGTCAACGTCAATTTGAAGGTCACGAAATTTTGCCCCCAAAACATCAAAGGATTTACGCCGGCTTTCGCTTCTTGTTTGGCTGGTGTATTCTGTGATAAGAAGTATGAATTTATCAATTTTATTAGTTATAATATATATTCAAATGATCGTAGAAAAAATGTTATATGTATTGCGAGCTGAAAGTGGAATTATTGTTCTCTAGCAATTAACACCCTTGCTTTCGAACAATTATTCCTCACTTTTCGCTCTTATTACATAAATAACTATTATACCGTTATGATTATATTTTTTACATTTTTTCTTTTAATATTAATCTATTTGAGACATTCTATATGTCTCCCAACACAACGTCGTTATCGATCTGCAACATTCGGCAATTACCAACAATTCTCAACTACGTATTTCAGTCAAACAACAAAACATCGTCTGTTATTCATTGTAGTTGGAAACGGTCCAATTCTAGTAGCAATTTTGATTCATGCTTCTCTTTGGTCTTAGGCTCTTAAATTTCGATTAATTTACTTTGTATGAAGTATGTATCCCGACCGCTTCTCAAGATAATGAAAACTGTCAACAACTTCTCCACAAGTACCGTCTCAAGAAGACTGGCTTGGGACAATAACTCTTCCAATAGCTCTATTATAAACAATATTAGTTGAAGAGGAACAATTCTCACTTTATTTGAATGGGCTGTCATCAAAAATTCGTGTTCAAAACAGTTTTATACAAGTTTTGCAGTTGAGGTTTATTCGATATAATCATTTAACTTGATACCTACATTTTAATGTGAATATAGTAAAGCTATTTCTTGTCACAAACCATTTTCTATCAAATATTGACGTGGATTTTTGTCTTCCTCATGCCTCCAATTTCGTCTCGTTACCTTATTCGCGGAATATCCTGACGTCAGGGTCCAAATTAACAGACAAACTGACGAGAGTTGAATTGATTACATTTTTAATGAAGGAATATATTTTTTCATTAAGAGTTGTTTTCATTTAGGCCAGTAGTTCAACAAAATCTTGTTAAAAATTGACAAATACCAATCAAAATATTGTAGAAGAAAGAATTAAATAAAGTCACCTTTTATGTAGGTTTTTTGGGGATATTCTTACCTACCGTATGTTTGTCAGTCCTGAGTTCGATTATCTTCATTACCGCCATCTTTTTTTTCACCTTTTTCGTCCTGTTTACCGGTATATTGACATTTTTTATATTCTAGAATCCTTAGGGCTCCTGATGTCTTTTTTAACTGCACATTTCAAACCTTGTTGGTGGCTTAAAGTGTTTCTCAACTTTTTTAATAAAAATTTTAATACGAAATTTTTTCAAATTGAGATATATAATTAACTCTTCTTCTGGATCTATACAGTGAGAAATATTTTGAGTCTTCACATATTAAAACTTGAAACTGCTCGCCGACTTCAGAATAATACAAGAAAAACTTTTTCTGTGCCTTTGATCAACGTCTTGTTATTGTTCTACTTCAAAACTCTCTCAAATTGCCTTCCTTAGAAGTTGTTTCACGCTAGTAAACTTTCACTACTCCTATAACTAATGTGAGACAACTTTATTTCGAAGTTATTAACATTCACCAGTTAATAATGTTAAATTTGAACAATTTTGAATATAATTAAACACATTACAGCTCTTTCCCAAAAATCAATAATATCTAACAAGGGCTCCCAAACTTTTTTTCCTCTTAGAACACTTCCAAAATTCTGAAACTACATTTATGTATGTGATACATATTTTTTTGTATCAATTTTTCTTGACCCACTGTATATACCAGGGATGGCGAACCCTTTTTGATGTCCGTTCCACAAAGTCATGAAAATTCTCAAATAGCCAACGTGCCCCAATAGTGCCGCAGCCGATTTTTGGAAATGTTCAAGGTTAAACATGTTCAAATTGACCTAATTTGCAATGAAAATTCACCGTTTTTGAAAGAGCAATAACCGTTTCATCAAAATTAATGTTAAAATCAATTAATAGATGCGCAGGAGATATTTCTGCCCCTTTCTGTTTTTCTTTGCGCTGCGCGAGAGAGCAGACCGCAAATTTTACGGAAATAATTTTTTTTTGCGTGCCATCAAAACTTTCAAACGCGCCACTTGTGGCACGCGTGCCATAGGTTTGCCATCCGTGGTAGGTATATACCTATGTAATGGATGTCTTATCGATGGATACCTTGATAGATTATAGGTGTGGAAGGGCCTCTGAATAGGTGGTATTGCGAGTCACTTGGAGGATCATCTCAAGAGTCTTGTCTTGCACTATGCTTGAACTTGACAATAACCTTCTTTATTTATATTTATATAATAATGAAATGTTCCAACGTTTTGTTGAAATAAGATCAAGGAAATGTAATTCTTATTTTGAGTATTCATTATTGGAACTTTAGTTCTTCACGTCAGGTTAGGTTTGAGCGAACGGGGTCGCGACCTAAAAGATCTGACCGTTACGTTATGTTACGTTGCTTCGTTATGTGTCTCACTTGCGTGCGCTCTCTCCTGAGTCTCTCTCTCGTTTACGAAGCAGCGATTCATATGCTTCGGCCGGAAATCGAACACGGGCCGCCCGCGTGGAAGGCGAGCATTCTACCACTGAACCACCGATGCTACATTGAAATTCTATACAAAGCTTGTTTTCGCAGTGCTGGTGATCTTCTTGAATTTGTTCGGATAAATTTCTACTATTATTTCCATAATTTTTTTTGCGCGATTGATCTTTTTTGTTTATTTACAGCATCGGTTGTCAGGACGGTAGGTTGTGTTTACTGGTTTCTAAGTTTAACACGTCAATAAGTGATTTACTTACCGTTCAGACGTTGAAAAGTAATATATAGCATAAAAACAATTTCACCAAAATGCAAAATATATTTTAAACTGATCGAGAAGTATAAATGTCACTTTTGACATTTCGTTCATTTCGAAGAAATTTAAATTATGTTATTCGGAATTTATTTCAATACGATCGCGCAAAAGATGGTATAAGCATCACGAACGTTAAGGGTAATTACAACGTTTGCATGTAGATTCCTCTCGTGAAATTGGACAAAATCATATGAGGATTAAGGGGTCTAGCACATTTACTTTTCGAAATACAGGGTGTTGAAATTTTGAAAACTTGAATGTTTTAATTCGATAACTTTAAAATGGATGGATAAATTGATTTGACATTTGGCAGCTTGTTTTTGAATGTAAAAGGGCATATTTTGATAGAAATAGTAGTTTGTGCAACTAGTGTGGATATGATGACCATATCGTACGAGGACGAAGTTTGAGCCACGACGTCGTAGGCGGAGTGCTCAATCGTTCAAGTGCGATATGGACAATCCACACGAGTCGAACAGCATATGTTTCCTACGACCCACTTAAGCAAAAATCAAGAAATTTCTATAAACTGTAATATAACTTCAAATTGAAAATTTAACAATTCAATTTTAGGTTTCCACAATTATTTTGTGGTAATCGTAAAGTTCTTGAATGTCCAATTTGTATAATGTTACAGTTTCCCTTTTTAAATATACCTCATGAAGGGTACTGTACCATTATCTATAATAATAAATATTCTGCTAAATATTTTGAACGTCTATCTGTTGTCGTTATTAATATCAAGCAGAATAATTATTTAAAAATAAAATTAACATTAAAAAAAACTTCTTCACGGGGAATCTAACCCGGGTCTACCGCGTGAGAGTCTGGTTTGCTTGCTACTCGACCACCGAGGAATTTGCAAATTGCTTATCTATAACGTCAAATGTATTACATAATTTTATAAGATCTGAGGTCCCCTTAAATACCCATTTTATTATGTTCCAAGTATTTTTTGTTAATTTGTACGGATTATTTCTTACAATATTTTGGCATTTTCGCAACTCGTGCGTAAAAGTATAACTTCACGCACTTGTATCATAAATAACTATTGAGCCAATCAACTTAATGATAAGATTTTTATTTTTATTCATAATTAATACTACTATATATTTTTGTTAAATGAAGTTTCATCCAGAGTAAAATGAATTCTTATATTAATAGGTGTATTTATTTATTGATTCAAAAAAATTTTGCTCAAAAGGAACTAAAGTTCCTACCGTGTGTCCCGCGACACGTTCTACCTTTTATATTATTATATTGAGCCAAAAGGCATCACATCTAGGTTATTATTTAACTTTGACTTTCACGATGCCTCTTTGCCAAAACAATTTAATAGGTCACAGTCGATTGAAGCAAACATTAAAACCCTTCGAACATCACTATTTACGATATTTTCGGCTCCCAAATTCATAAATATGTTTACTTATATCACTTCCTTTCGGTTTATTCATATAAAAGCATCATTTTTTAAAACGAATCTATAAAAATCTCATTCGGCAATTCAATCCAATAAATATAAATAATTCATAATATGGTCGGTTCCGTGAAAACCAAAATGATCAACTGAATGTTGCATCAAAAAAAATGGAGATGTGCCATTCTCCCCCAGGTATAACGAAGGACAATCTGACACTATGAAGCGCGCCATTTATGTCCAAGAATCGGCGTGACCAGTAGATATCCGGTCTCCCAAGGGACATACACATCCATGGATGTCTATATGGAAGCTAAATTACATTTTCTTTTCATTTTAGCTCTAAGCCACAATACACTGAGAAAACGCTATTGTTGAAATAACGTTTAGATTAAATAATGCCTTGAATGATAAAAAAAAATTTCTACTCCTATAAGTTGTTAATTAAATGTCAATTTTCAGTTTCATAATGATACTCATTATAACACTGGTTTTTATTATAAAACTGGAAAATTGACCAATAGAAATTTAGATTTTCAAATACCCAAGTAAGCAGACCCAATATTTTCTGTAGAATGCTTGACAGTTTGACAGTGTTTTATGACAGTTTAAATCTTTTGCGTCAGTTTTTGAGAGAAATGTCGAGCACCAGACCAAAAATACTTTTTTTAAATCAAATTTCCTCGTAGAAAGACGTAGAAGTGTATAAAACTCTCATGTAATGGTTATTAATACATACTATTATGCTGGAAGTAGTTTTGCCTTCAATTTCATATTTAAGAAATTACAAAATATTTATTTTAGAGATTCATCGATAAAAAGTTTTCTAGTTCGTTATGGATATTGAATTGGATGATTTACTCTCAAATTCCCGAATATCACGAGAGTTGAGGTATGGGCTGTGCATAAGGATCGTTATAAACTTTTTTGATGATACTAACTGCTACAGAGTTTCGAAGGTATTTTTTTATATCAGCTCATTATAAGTTTGCTATCTTGTATGTATGTATGTAGGTATTTTGGGGTGATTTTTCCTTCCATGCCACAAAATCTGCATTCTTCTTCCTCCACTATTTTGAGTTTTTTCAAAGCTTGCTAACTTATCACGTGACGTTATTTTTGTTATCACTTTCACCTGCATGGAACGACTACATTACATTACATTCACTTTTCAGAAATACCCCCAAATATTGCATCACCAGCACCATGACACTGTTGGTACCGGTCTTGTTCTTGTTCACCAGCTCCTGGTCTTGATCTTGCTCATCAAGTACCCATTGGTCATATAGTGAGACCAATCATCACGTATGGAGCCATTGCGTGGAGTATTAGAACTAGCCTATTGACGACGAGAGAAAACCTCTCCAAAATTCAAAGACTAGCCTGTATATGCATTACAGGTGCAATGAGAACATGCCCAACGGCAGCCATGGAAGTGATTTTCAATCTCACCCCTTTACATATGGTGGTGGAAACTGTTGCAGAAAGAACAAGATACAGACTAAGTAGAGAGGGAATAATTAAAAGAAACCACCCCCTCACTTCTTAGAAATCAGACAACCTGTGACATGCCACAAGACGGTATGATGAAAAAGTATAACTTTTCAAAGAAATTCGTTTCGGAAATGAGCTACAAGAAGGAATGGGATCCAAATACCATTACCAGACTTGGAAAGAATGCCATTCAATGGTACACAGACGGCTCGAAAGCAATAGAAGGAACTGGGATAGGAGTGTTCGGGCCAGGGACCGAACACTGTGAAAGCTTGGGAAAAAACCCAAGTATCTTTCAAGCGGAAGTCCACGCCATAAGAAAGTGCGCCCAGTTCAATATTGATAAAGGATACAGAAGACAAAGGATTATCATAATGTCGGATAGTCAAGCAGCCATTAGGGCACTGAGCTCTTGTGTAATCAGTTCCAAAATGGTGTGGGAATGCCTAGACAAACTCAATGAACTAAGCGAGAACAACATAGTCACCTTACTATGGATTCCAGGAGACACTGGAATAGAAGGAAATGAAATAGCAGATGAACTAGCAAAGATGGGGACTGAAATACCTTTCTGGGGGCCCGAACCCTTTTGCGGAATCAGCCCCAATGTAATATTGAAAGAAATAAGTGAAGCCGAGAAAAAGAGAAGATCTGACCACTGGAAAGATCTAGTAGGGCTTATAAAATCAAAGACTCTTCTGGGTGGCTACAACCTGTTGAGATCAAATGAATGCATAAGTCAACTAACGGGACATTGTCACCTGAATGGGCACCTGAAAAAGCTGAAAATAGTGGAGGAAGAAGAATGCAGATTTTGTGGCATGGAAGAAGAAACCTCCATCCACACACTTTCCAACTGCACAGCACTTCAGAATCCTAGAGCACAGCACCTAGGAGATTACTGGATAGAAGAGGACCATTTGCCTAAGTTAAAGCCTGCAGACATCCTAAAATTCCTCCGGGAAATAGGACTAAAGGAACCACTAGTTTCTGAGACTCTCCTCAGAAACTGAGTAGAAGTAAGGGGGCACAATAGATATTTTAGGTCTCAGTGAATGTCACCCCAAGACACACACATACATACATACATACCTATTGGTCATATTCTTATTCATTTCGCTTGTCACTAAAATTGATGAAATTTTGGTATGTATCACAAACATTTTTATATTTTCTATTCACAAAGGAGGTTATCATTTCCAGATGGGTCTTATACTATTTAGATCTTGCATAAAGCACAAGACCGATTTTGCTTCCAACTTTGTCTGCTGCTTGAATAACTTCATTCTACTTAAAGTTTTTTCACAATACTAACACATTTTTTGGTGTATCTCTTAAAGTAAATTCATAAAATGTTATTTGTACTTCTTTTCTTTTTCCGTCAGTGTGCTAAATTACATTTTCTCTATCCAGTTCGGTCCAAATCCATAATATAACTCCAAATCAATGAGAATCCCGCATGTTTCCCATTATTTCTAAATCGAATCAGGATTTATCTTTTTTTATATCGTTATCTCGGGTCTATTATAAAATAGCATTGGCATTTTTTATTTTTTTCCTTTTTACTCAGCTACTTTCTGCGGATAAGACCTTATATGCGGCCTTAGAAGGATTCAATCGAAAGGCAGAATATAAGTAATTGGGATTGCTTTTTTTGGTAGGCTTAATTTAACGGGACATATTGAGCTTTTGACGTTATTATATGTGGTTAGTTTTTAGGGTATAAGGATATTTCTTGCGAATGATGATTCCTAGATTTGATTGGAAAGGTTTTGTGGAATCTTTTCATAATTTCATAGCATATGAAGACTAAGTTCAAGGATCGTACACTGGCTGTACACAACAGTTGTCAGACCCATGGTAACCTATGACCAAAAACAGATCGGAGGAAATCTGAACTGGAGCCAACAAAATTTCAGAGGTAATAGATGCAAGATGGCTACATACAGACAGGAATGCTATGGAAATTAGCACAAAGGAACCAACACCATATAGTCATTCCAGAATCACAGATGTCATCACAAACTCAGCTCTTGGAATAAAGAAGTGACGTGGAGTATTAAAGCCACATGCCAAAACAGAAACACATCCAACTCCCTGGTTGTGTAAGAAAGAGGAGCAAACAGCGTAACACATTGTCTCTCTGGATACAAGGAGCCTTAGGACTACAGCACCCAAGGAATGATTTGTTCAAGGGGGAGATACTGAAAGATGTTGATGTCTTTTGGTCACTTCACATAGACAAGAGTACTAAAATCAGGCAGACTGAGGTGCCGAAGTGATCAATTAATCATACAGAGTTCGGCAACAGTCAGGGACCGGACAAATATCGAAGAAAATATAAATTTCTTGGGAAATCTTTTCAAATTTATATTTTCTTCGATATTTGTTCGGTCCTGGACTTTTGCCGAGTTTGTATAATTAAGCAATATGGCGTTGCGTTTTGGGTGGTCTATATGGACCTTGGAAGGATTTGGTTTTTATCTTAATCTATACGAAGAAAAAATTCGTAATAGTCCCATTTCTTGAAATAATAATAATAAATTGAAGAGTCTTCTCATCATAAAATATCCCATAGAGCTGGAAGCATTGAAGTATTTTTTTACAGTGGCATCATTCTTCGGAGCAAACTTTAATTGGTTAGGTAATTCCAGTAAAATATTATGAAACTCCTGTTTTACTAGCCATCAAATCCACAAGTTTATATCCTAGACGTAGATATTAAATTTAATAATATTCCAAAGTTATATGTTATTGAGAATATGAGGTTTTAACAAGTTGCTAGAAGCTGAAACTTCACAGATTTCTTCCGGGCAGGACCGCTTTTAACGCTGTTTAAGTTAAGAACTTTTCTCAAAAGGTTCAGTCTAGTCTAATTTTGAGTTATTTGCTTGTTTATCAGATAAACATCGTCGCCTAAAGGGAAAACTACATTTTAAAATGCCGAGACATTTTGATAGTTTTAAGAAATTATAAGTATAATCAACATGGTAAATTTAAAATCAGTATATCGAAGATTAGTTTCGTTACTTCGTGAGTGTAAATACAAACTCGACAAGAAATTGAAGTTCAGCGAGAAGTGGAAAGCTTCATTTGAAAACTTTACTCGTTTTAACTGAGTGTATTTGGATAGTGTTATTGCTGGTGATCGTTCAATTATTAGAACTTTTTAGAACCTTAGTTAGGTTGGTCTGACCGTTAAGTTATTTGGAGCGGGGGAGGTCGCGACGAAAAAGATCTGACCGTTACGTTACGTTGTTACGTTATGTGCCTTGAGCGCGTGAGCTCTCGCGCTCTCTCTCCTCAGTCTCTGAACGCAAAATGTTGATTGTCAGCTTACATTTTGTATTATTAATTACAGTTCATAGAAAACTTAATATGTGTCCCGCGACAAGTTCTTCAATTTTTATTGCTGAGTAATTGAAGACAAATATTAATAAAATTATAAAATTGAAATTTTGCTCGATCTAGTTGAAGAAGTTCAGCTCAAATATAACATTGGTTGATCATGTATGTATCTATTTTGGGGTGACATTCACTGAGACCTGAAATATTTATTTTTATTTAGTTCCTGAGGAGGGTCTCAGAGACTAGTACCTCCTTTATTCCTATTTCCCGGAGGAATTTCAGGATATCTGCAGGCTTCAACTTACGTAAATGTCCCTCATCTATCTAGTAGTCTGCTAGGTGTTGTGCTTCAGGTTTCTGAATTGCTGTGCAATTTGAAAGTATGTGGATGGAGGCTGCTTCTTCGATGCTGAATAATCTACAACTTGAGCTTTTTCAGGTGGCCACTCAGGCCACAATATCACGTTAGGATATCTGTTGAAACTCTTAGTGAAATCATCCAGTAGAATATTTGATCTTCCCAATGGTCAGATTTCTTTTTCCCAGCTTGGCCTATTTTTTCCAATATTACATTCGAGCTGATACCGCAAGAGTGTTCGGTCTTCCTCTTAGCTAGCTGCTATTTCATTTTTCGCTATTCCAGTGTATCCTGGAATTCACAGTGAGCTGCCTAGTTCATTTAGTTTGCCTAAGCATTCCCTCGCCATTTTGGAACTGATAACACAAGAGCTGACTGCCTTAATGGCTGCTTGACTATGCGACATTATTTTCCTTCATACTATGAGAACCATTTTTGCTTCATATATAATCTCCTTTTCGTGTTTGTCCCACAGGAGTTCACTATCCAGAGTCAAACCTAGATGTGTGTGTGTGTGTGTGTGTGAGAGGCAGATGGCATGGAAATTACTCCATTTGCCACAGAATTTTGGAAATTGCTTAGTTACATTCATATAGTAACATTAGACTCCTTCATGAAATTCATTAACAAATTGTATATTATACTATAAGCCTTGTTGAGGATGTGGCTAATATTTAGTGGAAGTTCATAATTCAATTTCACAAGCAACTCAATTGAACATTTGTATCTCGCGACATTATTGGAGCAACCAAAAAGGATGTGATTCAAATCACAATATGAATATTCGTTACAGCTACAGAATGATGATCTAATAATAGTTTTGCAAGGTGTGCACCAAATCTTCCGTGATTGGTTTAAAGTCTAAATATAGTTGTTGAATAGTATTTGGGTATTGTATAATTGAAAATATATTCGGGAGGAAGAGGTAATGTACGATGAATTTGAAAGTACCTACTGGTTTGTTGTTTACTCCTGTTTCCATTTATCGGCAATTCTATGACTTATCGAGTTATTTATATCTGTTAAAGTGAAAATATTGCAATATTCTCCATTTATAACTGCATCCTTCGCTATCAGGTCGTCCCTTCCGTTCCCAGTTATATTGCTATGGCCCTTAACCCAAATAAACGTAACGCTTAACTCCAAAAGCATAGATTTGATACTACATAGTATAGGAGTAGATAGAACAACAGGGATTCTGGCTCACTGCTTCAAAAATCTCCGCTTGGTGGCGCTGAGAGTGGCGGCGCGCGCGTTTTAATTTATGGCCGCCATTTTTAGTCCTGTTGTATATTTAAAAGCGGCAGCCGTACGCTTCTTACTGTGAAATGTGACGTAGTCGAGAAAGATCCGTTAGGATGATAAGGTGGCGCGCGCTGTTCACATTGCAGCAATACCTTTCTTCGCTAATAATATGCATGAGAGCTTATGGCAGCATGTGTTGAATGCCTTGCTATAGACGCGAAGGTTGTGGGATCGAATCTCACTGAAGTTTTTTTCAGATTTTTAAATATACAACAGGACTAAAAATGGCTGCCGCTTTTAAATATACAACAGGACTGAAAATGGCGGCCATAAATTAAAACGCGCGCGCCGCCACTCTCAGCGCCACCAAGCGGAGATTTTTGAAGCAGTGAGCCAGAATCCCTGTTGTTCTATCTACTTATAGGACATCCAATACCTCTGATATAAGTAGATTTTATTGAGCCGATAGCAGATTTAGAATCAGAAAGAATTACTGGCTCCAAGTTTAATGGTTTTGGGATTGAGTTTTCTTTTATTGGTGAAGGTTGATTATAATATAAACTTTAATTATTATACCAGCTCGTGCTGACTAGATCTCACTAGTGCTTATGCAATACCAAATACATGAAGTAGAAGTGATGAATCATAACTAGTTTTAGATGATACTACTACAAAATCCCTTATACATCAGTCAACCTTTTATTCTCCACTAATTGCAGAATTAACAACAATTTTTTTTCAATGTTGAGCGAAATTAATGGGTGTTAATTGTTCTTATCACCTTCGTGCGGCATGAGCGAATGAAAAAACCGAAAATGACAAGCGGTTTTATAATTTCAGTTATGCTCATCTAACCAACAAAGAGGAAAAAAAAGAAAAATTTCCAACGTCACCTACGTTTTACTCGCTTTAATTGAAATTTAAATGCATAGAAATTTTTTGTTTGTTGAAAGAAAAGGGTAAGCCAGTTACGTGTTCAGGTATAGGTCGAGTGGAATTATATCAAAAAGTGGAATTAAAATAATGTAGATATCATATCTTTCAACCTAAATAAACTGGAATAGCACGATGGTTTTTTTTTCACTACAGCTAGGAGTTACCATCAATTCCGAAAATATTTTTAATTGGGAAATTTCTTGGAAAAAGCAGATGTTTTGCTGAAAATTCAGCACATGTGATTTTCAACCAATCAGAACGTGTATTTCATACAGATCACCATAGCAAGGGATGAATTCTAGTGGAAATTTTTTCCTGGTGGGTACCCAACAGCGAATTATACTGGAAATTTTTTTGACGTTTATAATGACAGAATATTTTTTTTGACAATTATGTTCATGTATAAAAATTCGCATATGCCACAGTGCAATTGTCACTTTGACAGCGGGAAAAGTTAGCTTTAACTTTCACAGCGACAAATACACTAGTGGTTTTTTCACTTATTCATTTGTTCATCAATATCACTGTTCCTAGTATGAATTTCAATAGCTGCGTTTTCAATAATTGTACATTAAAATAAAAATGTGTTTATTTTTAATGTTTCATAAATAAAGTTTGCATTGATATGTTTCCAAATAAAAAAAGAATGTTCTGATTTTTTTTTTTTGGAAATTCTTATTTTTCAATTTTTTCGACCCTTGTATCGTTTGTCGGCAAATTTTGAATATGGAATACGAAAGCCTATTATATTATCAACCTTTGTGCAGAATTTGAATGAGAGACATCGATATATGGCATCACAGTAATAAAAAGAATGTTGTGATTTTTTTTTGAAAATTCTTATTTTTCATTTTTTTCGACCCTCTCATCGATTGTCAGCGAATTTGAATATGGAATACGAAAGCCCATTATTTTATCAACCTTTGTGCATAATTTATATCACTGAGAGTATTATATAACGTAACTGAAAAACCAACTTAACCTTAGACAATCCTATTATAAACTAAAACATCTGAGTTAGTAATAATCGGCAAAATATAACATGAAAACCAACTCTTAAACAGCGACCAAACAAATAATAAGTCATAAAATGGTTATAAAAGAAGGCCGACTTTGTCTCTTGTATTTATTATGGGAAAGGTAGCACACGCTTCTTCCTTACTACTTTATGTTCTAAGGTTCCTGTAGAATCGTATGGCCTGCATGATAAGACTGCATTTAACTATATTGCTTAGGAGTAGCCTTAGCTCTAGGAAATGTGGAAATGCTAAGTTTGGTCAATAAGCTGCTCTATTATCAATAGCTTGCCATAGTCTGGAGGATCTGGTCATATTTTTATTCATTTTTAATTCATCCTCCCAATTTTTTCCCAACTGATTTACTTTTGTAATCCTCTTGTACAGGAAAATCCATCATAGGATTCATGGCCATAGGAGGAAGGGAGTTGAAGTTATAACTTCTACATACGAATGAAAAGACGTCGATTTTCGACCTACAGGAAATAACTAATTCGCTTTTAAAAATGTATATATTAAACTTATTTTTCAATTCTCTGATTGAAATAGTAAACTGATTGAATGACACGGTCGTTTTCTCTAAGTTTACCATCCAATTATGCAGTTATAAATCGTTGGAACAGACAAAGCCAATTACTTATTTCTACTCGGTCCGCAATTAATTAGCTTCTCTGCTTTACAAATTTAATTTTTCCAGAATACTTATATTAATTTGCGCCATCATTATAAAAGCCCCAATTTGCTTTTTGGTTTAAGAACGTCAGACAATAAATTTATTTCAAGCATTTAGCAACATTACTCGCAATAATATCATTGCCGTACTAATTAGAAAATTTTTAAATGGGTATAATTTGCTTCCGTGTCTATCTAGAAGATATTTAGGAAATATACGATTATTTTTGACAGAGATAAGTGGTTCAAAGGTTATCAAACAATAGATTTTTGCGACAACTATCAGAAACTGTTAGAAAACTAATTGTTGTTAGATCGAATGAGTGAGACACTCCCAAAAAAACGAAAATGTAAGTAATCAATATTTTCTCACGAAAATTCTATGACTCATCCTCCAACTAATTCTAGAAATAATGAAACTAGTCCGAAATCATCATTCAAAGCATTTTACATTCGAGCAATAAATTGAAGCATTTTTTTTTTCGAATTTCTCACATTTCACGAGACTTTTATGGCAGTGAAGATGGTTTGATTATGGGCAGTCCCCAAGTCTGCTACTAGCAGAAATTTTCCTGGATAATATAAAAAATTGTTTCAATAACACCCCTTTAGTGAAACATTTATTTTTTCTCCAATCTTTTGGGAATCAAACCACAATAATGTTTTTTATTTTTTATTTCGACGTTTCGGTAGCGTTTCAGCTACCGTTGTCAAGATTAACTGGTAATAAAATAATTTTTGGTCCCTATCTGACACAACGAAAAAAATATGACAACTAGACAATCAATAATATTTTGAAGTTTAAGACTACAAAATTTTGTAGTCATATTTTATTAAGGTCCATTCATAGTAGATCACATCTCTGGTAAAATGTGAAATAAAATGTTTTATTTTATGACATTCTAACAATATGATGGTCTACTAAAAATGAAATCCAGTAAATTGCACGTTCCAGGAACGGTTTTTATTGGGATAGCGCTTCTTTCCGCTTATTTTGGAAATGTTGTTAATACCACGCGTTTGTTGTTATTTTTTTTGTGTATGATTATTTTTGTTTTTAAAATATGTATAACTCAGTTTGGTGATTTTGTGTATTGAAGTGTGTATCGATTAACAACTATTCCAATGATAAAACATAAGAAAACCTGGATAAAAACTTATGATGCTATCCTGATAACGCAGATAATTGATTATTGGAAATTTCTCTTTCTAACATTGGTAAACAAATTTGACTACATTCGGATGAAATACTAGCTACACATTTATCTGCATTTAGTTGTATTAAAGCACTTCTTTTGATGTTTCGTCTTTTATTATTGCGCTCTTTCAATATTATTTTTGTCGAATCCCATTGAATTTAATGCCCCTCTTCCCAAGCATGTTTACAAATACCTGACTTAAAGAATTCCTTATCTTTGATATATTTTTTAAATTCACTTTATATTCGAAAAATAAGAGAAAAATAATAAGTAATGCCACAAAGAACTAACAGAAGACATTGAAATATTTATGTACTGGCACCAACATTTTAGCAAGCTTCATCGGCACAACTAGACAATGGGACTGCTTCACTGAATACTTACTATTCATTCATAACAATATTAAATTTACAGTAGAAATTGAACAGAATAAGACCTGAAAATTTCAAATATATTCCACAAACATAAAACTTCAACAAATTTAATTATTTTATTTATTCGTGATTGAGAAATATGCTGTGATAGCTATAAATAGGAATAAACAAGAATACAATTTTTATTCAAATTCAAAAATAACTTTTTTTTCCAAAAAAAAAACTAACTGCTAGACTCCAATAGCAAATGGCTATATTGTTTCCCGTTGCCATATCCACCATGTCCAGAAATCGAGAAAGTATCACTGGTTTTGATATTATCTAGTGTTACATTAACATGATAACTTATTCCTGCGCTACATTCCACCTTAATTACTTGTCCCTCAGCTTTATAAGAATTTGAAGACGATTTCGCCGCTTGCAATACAACTTCATACGTTGTTATAACAGATTCTCCAGCGCTACAGACATCTTCATCTGAATCATCGACATCAGATGAACTTGCGGTTGTTGTATCTTTACCACCCGTATTACCGTTCGCAACTTGTATATAATACCTTTCATCTTCAATAGTTATGATAAATATTATTTTGGGATTATTGCTGGTGACATTTTTCGAATGGAATAAACGTTTAAAGGAAATTTCAGCTGTTAAGGTGGTAGTTTTGACAGAAAGTTCATTTGCAGTGGATTCGTCACTATCTGATTTTGGCACACGATCCATACTGAAGTCCAAACCTTTTCGTACGAATCTCAATCCATTTACAGGAACTACTTGTTGTAAGGAGTAATCGACGCCAGTCGAGGTACCTGAAAGGATAAAGTAAGGTTGAAAGCAAGTTTGTTAGAGACCTATGTCTGTTAATAGGGTACAAGCATAAATTTTGCTATTGGTGGGAATTGACGCTTTATCGGGTCTCCTAGCACCTTGCATGCCTATTTTTTCGAAAAAAATATAAACTTTACTTTTAAAACGACTTTAGAACGCATGTCGTAGTGTTACCTACACCAGCTATGATTCAAACGGCTAGCACAACACGTTTTGCAGCTTGCATGGATTCTGCAGGAATTAATTTTGAACACTTGCTGCATTTAGGAAATGTGTGTTATTTTAGAATAAAAATAAGCTGCAAAAGTTATATAGTTAATTACTTATCCCTAAATTTAAAGGTTTGAGAAAATTTTTGCACATATTTTTGGCATCAACGTATATATTTTCAACGTTGGCAATCTAGGGTTAAAAATCATAAAATTTGAAAGTCCGCCAAAACGCGCTTCACGTCATAAAGATGGCTGCCCCATGGTGTGACGACATTTGTTTACGTTCTTATTCGTGTATCACGCTCTGAGTTCTTGTGACCTAATTTGTTTATGGAAGCTTTAAAAATGGATAAAGCCCGAAAAAAAACTTTGTATTCCAAGTATTGCATTGTATTGAGTGTAAATCAACGTCTATTAAAACTCCAGACAAAATATTTGTTACTTTACCCAGTGGCGCAAGCAAAAATACACTTAAGAGAAGGGCATTACTTTTGTTTGTGAAGTAAGTACCTACTTTTATGCTGGTAATTTTTATTCTTAAATAGTTTGAGGTTATGTACCTATATGTCTAGAAATCAACCATAAAAACATCATTTTCTCACGACCACACATCCAAATTTGGTTGGTATATATTATATAAGTAAAAGATAGTTTAAATCGTACTTACGATAATGCTTCAACTCCTCTTATTTCCTCTGCATTAAAGCAGCTGTTTGACTTCATAAATTCAAGCAGCATTAATGAGTCTACTTTGGGCAAGTTATCAGTTTGTGCTTTTACAAAACCTTCGCTAGCCATATCTTTACTCACAAAATATGGAAGAATCGTCACTGAACTAATAAATAAAATATATTCTTCCAAAAGTTTCGGAATATCCTTGGAAATATCGAATATTTATGATCAATTTTCACTTCACGTTGACTTTTAGAAATAAAAAAAGCACACACAAACTCGTAATGGTCTCAAACAAACATATAAATGATATTTTTACGTCGATGAAGTAATTAATAGTTGATTAAAATACAACATAAACACACAACTACACATAACCTTATGCAATACCGGCCATATTGACATAAGTGAACACAAAAGATATGACATCACACGTATCATCGGTAGCGTTCGGAAATCCTCGGGTTGTGGTCGGAAATTGCATTGAAATTTGAATTCTATTTCAAAATTTGTGAGTAATTAAGATGACTGAGTTGTTGTATAACAGTCGAATAGCATTGCTTCAAGGACTGTTTGCTTTTATTAGGCCTTTTGTTGCGATAATTTTGTTTTTAAAAAAAAGTTGTTGTATTATATGATTCTATAGTGACTTTCACAATATATGCTATAACGCATTATACGATCATATCTTTTAAAATGATATAATACCTTATAAGCAAGTTTATACAATATCAAAATATCATTTTATAAGACTTTTATACCTATTGTATAAGAGTTCTAGAATATACTATATAACTAACAGCTACAACATTATAAAATAGTTACTCAAGCTTGTCTAATTGAAGCTGTATAATGTTGTATAATGAATATTTTATAGCATTCAATTGCGTTGCATTATAAAACACTTTTATACGTGAACTTTGGATACTATAAGCCTATCTCCTTTATAAATGTCTTATAGGATAAAACTGTATATGACAGAATAAATTTGTTCCAAAATCTGCGTTTTACAACTGAAGTGACTTTTGCTTTGAAATATCTTATTTTGTTGGGTGACACATACAGTTAAAGTATATTGAGTGAGAGAGAGTTCTTTGTTACCTTCCTCAATAGTCTCGACTATTTTAAACTTAATTTTCACAAATTGATATGACCGACAATGCAATAACAATATCAAAATACACCACTTTGAGGTAAGGAAGCAAATGATTCTATAAAGGTTGTATGGTGCCGCTAGTCGCAAACAACCACGGTGAACAATCGAATCATAACCGAATGTTACCATGATGCAGATATCTGTTCAGCCTTCTTAAACATTCTGAAGCATGGTTGTCACGTTGACCTAAAAGTTTTATGGGTGAAAGAGAATTTTAACCTATTTATTTTATGTGAACCGCCATTCTAGCCACAGCTATAATAGTCAGTTTTACTCTAATGAAAAAAGATATTCGACATTTCTTACAGTCGGAATGCAAATGTGTGCTTCTTTCACTTATAATCACACGAGAGCTTTTTTTGTCGAAGTAAACTTGACTTCAATAAGAATTTTGTTGCCTGGCAATTTAACGAAAAAAACTGCCTTGGACTGCTACGGCCATTCCTGAGTTGAATTGCCTATATAATAGCAGCAACATTCGGATTATAAATGTCAAATTAACTTCAACTAAAAAAAAGTGTAGTTTGGTCGGACAATCTACGGCCGTATTCGCCGTATACTTTTGAGCTGAGATCAAGTTAAGCTCGCTTTAAGAGCAAACAATTTCGTATTGTTGAGCGAGCTTAAGTTTCAAGCTCAGCTTAAAAGTATACGGCGAATACGGCCGTTAATGAATCGCGACATTTCCACAAATAAGATACTTTTCCGACAACGCAAGTTTGAGAAAAATTGAAATATTGTCATCAAAAATTTGTTCACAATGCTGTTGTAATGTTTTCAAAAGTCAGGTGCCGTTTTGTCCCTAGAAAAGTTAGAGCGAACTATTTTTGCTGTCATAATGACAAAACACCGCGACATATGGCATTTTTTGTGCATGAATTAAATTTTCCTTCAAATAACAATGCCATAGTGATATGAGCCACTTTCCAAATTAAGAAACGTGCTTTATAACTTCTCCATACGTGGTCGTAGGAAAAATTCTTATTACCATATTATGAGATTTGGCAACCTCTACTTTTCGCGAGTCTAAATATGATTATTACTTGTCAGGTTAGTTGTATAGTGCCTAAATAATCGTTGCTTTAAAACAGTTGTCGTATACCGTTCCATTTTACAATAAAATATTGTTTAAGGCATTTCTTTGGGATAAAATTGTTGTTTCATAAATCGCCATGTTTAAATTCTTGTACCGCTATCGCCGCCATTATCCAAGTCTATATATTCCAATAAGTCCGGCCACTCTCTGGACGACGCGAGAATCCCCCTCCTGCCGACACCCACCGTCTCACCGGCAAAACCCACATCTGATGTGGGATTTATTGATTTTTCAGTTCTGTTTGACTTACACGATGGTGTAGCAGAGCGTTGTATCGGGTGCGCCCAAGAAAGTGATCTTGAATTTTAATTTGTGCGAACGTCAGATTTTTTTAAAAAGGGAGGATCATTGTTTACGACCAAGAAAAAAAATGATCAGCCAATATTGGACATAAAAAGCTAAGACTATCAGGATTTGTCCACAGAAGAAGAAATGCCCTGATTTATGTGGGTGGATATTTTTTGCAAAAGTGTTTTGTTAAACACAAATGCGATATTTGCCTAAACTTTTGCAATGAGGAAGGTTGTGACCAATCCACATCATTCTGCGAAAAAAAGTCCATGAAGGTAGTAAGCAGGGACGGTTTGGAGGATTGACAGTTCCTCCAAAAATTTTCAGTGAATATCTGATTTTTTTAGAAAATATATTCACTGAAAATTTCAATGATTCATGTGTGCAGGATGATGTAGGAATAGGAATGAGCTTGAAGACCAAGTTGTCTACTATCGCATTCTCGCATCCTTGCCCAAACTTCCCATGGGAATACCTGCTGTCCTTATATACAAGGGTGCGAATCTATTATACTCTGAAATTTGCAAATTCCTCCCTAAGGACCTTTAGAAAAAATAAAGAACATACCAAATTGAAAATCTTGAAAAATTTATAACTATTCAAGTATTTATTAATTTTTAAGAATGTACATAATACTTATTTATTTGTTAATATTTCATTATTTTTATTTATTTATTCAATACAACGCTACAGAGTACACTCCAAAAATGGACTTGACCTAAATAATTGTTCATTTGTATTCGTTTTGTCCCAAGTAGATGTTAAACTGTGTTATTTCTTTTATAATGATTATATCAACACAAATGTTCATTCGCTGATCATTCTGTATTAGTTATTAAGTATTATCAGATATACGCTCGGATATACGTTATTGAAGTCTATGTTTATGATTTTTTTCATTCTATTCCTCGGTTAAAACAAAATTCCTAAAAAGTTACTTAGCAATAATTATAGTTTTGACATATAATTATATAAATTGCCAATATTTTTCAAAACAAGAATAAAGTCAACATATTTTCTAATTGCACCCGGTAAATTCCTCCACAAATGAATTCACCGTCCGTCACCTCGTATACTACCAAATGACTAGCAAAAACAGGTATCGCACATGATTTACGACTCCCCGCAAAAAATGCCGGCGTTTTCCAACGAACAAAGGAGTGACCGGACTTATTGGAATATAAATATAGACTTTGCCATTATGATCAATTGAGTTGGAAACTTCTCCTATAAGATATATCTTGTAGCTGTTCATACAACCCTTATAGAATTTAAATTGCTACTTTGGCACTGTCAACTGAGGAAACATCTCCATACTATGGGGCTAGTGGACACACCTCTAGGCAGGATGTGTTAACAGGAAGATGAAACTGTCAGGCATGTCTTACGCGAGTCTCCGGAGTTATCGTCAATAAAAGAGTGTGTTTGGTGAGTCTTGGCCTACACCTGCCAATATAAAGGAGATGTCTCCTAGTGACCTGTCCATTTTCCTGGGAAGGACAGGATTGACGATGACCTAGGAGGAGAACTCCTCGGGAGGATGTACAATGGGTCACGTGTGGCCTAAGTGCTGTGAGCCTACACTAACCCTCCCTAATCTACAGATACAGATCCTTCACCTCCTAGAAAATTGAAAGCCCATTTTATTCTAAGTCTTACCGATAAACAGCACACAAACAGTCAATAGAACTATCTTCATTTTGTAGATTGAGGTATTGTGAATGATTAGATGTAGTTTGTTGTACCTTTTTATATAATGCGAAAAATGTGATAAATATTAATAAGACCTCAAATTAGTTAAACCTTGAGGATAATTCATATTTTGCCACTGTAGTTTTTGTTGGATAGAACTGAAACTAATTATCTTTTAAGATAACGACCAATTTTATCAACTGCTCCTTATTTTTGTGTTAATTGGCACGTGAATTCTAAATTTCAGGATATTTTATCAAGAAATTAGACTAGATATGAAAAATTTTTGCGAGAATATAATTGTAACATAGGACCTGGACAATTCGCAACATGATCTAACCGGCGTTTTAATAGGTAACGGTATATCCCAGGTCTGGATCTTAGCGTAAATTAGGATTTTTTGGAACCATCATACAAGGAAGATGGCTGGTACAGAAACGATAACTTGAGCGCCAACTTATTTTTTATTATCCTCTTAACAAGTGAAAAGAGTACATTGATGGAGTCAGATCATCGATAAGGCCTTTTGACGTTATTTCATGTTAAAACGAAAGCATTTGAACATTCGGCACTATACTTTTATTCACCTGGACTCTGGAGAGTCAACTCCAAACTCTCGAAACACAAAACTTTTTAGTAGTATTCAAGCATGATTATGCTATATTAGCGGTCAGGACAAGAAGTTTTATCACATTTTTCTTAGTGAGCATTCATAGAAGATTTTTTAACACATCTTTTCTGCTACACAGATAATAGGAAACTCTTTACACATCTTCTCTGCTGGACAGTTAATAGAAGACTCTTAACACATCTTATCTGCTGGACAGTTAATAAAAGACTCTCAAAATATGGCGCCAGAAAAGAAAATTGCCGGTTATAAACAACCCTGATTCGCTGAATTCTAAACCGGTAGAGGGGCGAATAATTAACGGACAAGTGGTTAAAATGAACACGTGTCCCACATCAAACAGAAAAGCGGCATAGAAACAACAACATAAAAGGCCATAAAATCTTAGAACAAAGGGTAGGGACGTGTGTAATTTGAAAACAATTCTGTTTTCATTTTTACATTTTTTCAGAACGGCGGAACGTAGGAAAGGGGCTTTAGCGATATTCGTTTTATAGACAAAGGCGTAGAAATTACTTACCGTGATTGAAAAATATACTGCGGTAGCTATAAGTAGGAATAAACAAAAAAGCAATCTAAGTATTTTTATTCAAATTCAAAAATAACTTGGTTTTCAAAAAAACTGACTGTTATTTAGCATCCAATCGCAAAATGGTGTATTGTCTCCCGTTGCCATATCCACTATTTCCAATAATCAATAAAGTACCTTTGGTTTTGATATTACTCAGTCTTGCATAATAACGATAGCCTATTTCTTCGCTACATTGCACCACTATTACTACTCCCTCAGCTGTATAAGCATTTGAAGACGATTTCGCCGGCACCAATTCAACTCCATGGGCTGTTGTAACAGATTCTTCGACCAAAGTATCAGTGGTACATACATTCTCTTCATATGGATCCGTCTCATCGTCTCCTATATCAGATGGACTTACACCATCTATAGTATTGTCTGCAATTTTTATATAATACTTTTCATCTTCAAGAGTTATCATAAATATTATTTTTTGATTATTGTCGATATTTTCCGTATCAACTGTACGTTTAAAGATTACTTCAGCTGTTGAGTTGGTAGTTATGACTGAAAGTCTATCTGTGTTGCGATCGTAAGTATTAAATTTTGGCACACGATCTACATAAAAGTCTGAACTTTTTCGTTGAAATCGCAATCCATTTACGGAAACTACTTGTTGGAAAGTGTAATCGAGGCCAGTCGAGTTACCTGAAAGGATTAAGTGAGGTTAAAAGCACGTTTGGTAGAGACCTATGTCAAAGATTACAGAATAAAAATTTAAGATGTTTCACTCGTTCGAATTTATCGCGTAAAGCACGGATGCCGCTGGTGACTGTCTGGTGACTTGGATACACACACACAACCTTGATGAGCCCGTCCCACCCAGGATGTTCTTCTCTAAGCGAGGTACATCTCAGGGGAGGACTTCCACCACTTTCCCCCATCTTATCCAATGGGTCTCATCATCGTAGTTCGCGTTTCGGCGTACAGCTCGTCCCTAGCTAAAAGGGCTAGCAGCTGGAGGCGAGCCGTCTTCTCTTTGGCCGTGTAACCTCGGTGGTTTTTTCTTCAGCGGTCTTCCGTTGTGTCTGTGTCTTCCGTTGTGTGTGTTTGTGCTGCCTCTACAAAGTACGTCTCCAGCCGGCAATTTCGGCTGAAAACACCCTTATAGAGTGTGTCTTCTTTTCTTCCGATCTCTTACAGGCGACATTAAGCCATTAGCTGAGCTAATAACTTTGTCACCTGTACGAGGATCTGTTGTTTCGCTGTTGTCGTCGTTGTTTTCTTGTTAGCTGCGGCTTGGGCGTAGCTGACTCCTGTCTTCTTTACTGCTGATGTCCTTGTCTTCTGGTTGTTTGGGGCTTTTGGGCATCCTTTGTAGTTTGCCGGGTGTTCTTCCTGGCAGTTTGCTCAGGTGGCCGGCTTGGTCTTTGGTCGTGGGCAGTCGTTGAATCGGTGTGTGACTTGGATGGTACAGTACATCTCTACGTCCTTACTTGCATTTAATTTGGCATATTATAGGGCATGTCGCCCGTCGAGCGCTGTTATTTTAGAACGGTGTTTATTGGTTGTTTGTGTTTTATATTTATGTTGTATAGATTTTTTAAATGTATTAATTAATTGTTGAAATGAGCAAAAAGTCCTATTAATATTTTTCTCTTTAATAGCAAAGCTTAAACACTTAATATTTTGTAATATTTGCTAATACAAAATTACGGATTTATTTTTATAATAAGGATATTATATAAACAAGTACATTGAGCAAGAAAACACAAAAATTCATTTCTATAGCTAACCAAAGGGGAATTGGTCAGTTCCTTTTGAACGAATTTACTAAATTTCCTTTTCATCATCCATGTAATCAATTTTCTTTCAAATATTATGCCAGTCTCTATACCGTATATATTTTACTCTCAAATGTATATTGAAAGATTTGAAAAACAATAGATTAAATTTAACACAAAAACCAAACTCCAAACTTAGTATTTCACAACATTTATAAAAAATTTTAATAAAGGTATCCTGCAGCTGCTTCTCTTTTTACTGTTTCAACCTTGTCAATCCAAAAAATACGCGGTATTTAAAAATCAGAATTCAAGATTTAGTGGCCCTATTATTCTGGTGGCTAATGAGTATTATATTCAATTGAATTTGTGATAAATATCTGCCAGACTATCAATAAGTTCCACAATATTACTAAGATGCTGGATAAAAACTGTGAATTGATTCATTTTAAAAATTCAAGTTTATTTTCACTTACCTTTTCAAATTCATATCCCGAACATTTTTCGAAATAATTAACATTTAAAAATAAACCTTTGTGACAATGAATCCTATTAATTTAAATATATATTTCTCTAATTACCCCTGTATAGCTTAAAATAGAATAAGCTCTTCGAACTGTTCTGGTATCTACCGGTCTCGTTATTGACAACAAAAGCGAGTCGTAAACATAATTTATGAGAGCGGCGTCCGTTTGGGACAGCAACTTGAATCAAACCGCCCTGGAGTGAAACATCTTATATTTTTATTCTGTAATCTTTGCCTATTTCTGTTAATTTGAAATACCAAGAAATACATAAAACTGAAAAACCTATTCTAAAAAAGCATACAGTGTAAGTTTTAAGCGTGGACTCAATTATCTCTAAATTATGGTGGTATTTACATGGTTGTGAGATCTGCAGCTTATTTTTGACTAAATAAAGTTTATTCTATTTTATTCTCACCGATATACAGCACACAAAAAGTCAATAGAACTATCTTCATTTTGTAGAAGTGAGGTATTGTAAATAATAAGATTTTAGTTGCTTGGAGCTTATTATATAGTAGGGAAAATGTGATGAATATTATTAAGACCTCAAATTCGTTGAAAATTAAGAATAATTCATATTTTTCCACTGTAGTTTTGGTTGGATGAATCTAAAACTAATTATCTTTTAAAATAACTACAAATTTTATCAACAGCTTATAATTTTTGTATTAAATGGCACGTGAATTCTAAATTTCAGGAAATTTTATCAAGAAATTATTTAAATATGACTAAATATGAAAATTTAAATATGTAGTAATATTGTAGTAATATTCAAGCATAATTATGCTATTTTAGCGGTCATGGCACTAAGTTTTATCACATTTTTCTCAGTGAGCATTCATAAAAGATTTTTAATTGAAGACTTTCTTCAACACATCTTCTCCGCTACACAGTTAATAGAAGACTCTTTACACATCTTCTTTGCTGGACAGTTAATAGAAGACTCTCAAAAAATAGCGCCGGTTAAAAACAACCCTGATTCGCTGAATTCTAGACTGGAAGAGGGGCAACTAATTAACGGACAAATCCTTCGGAAGTGGTTAAAATGAACACGTGTCCCACAACTAACAGAAAAGCGGCATAGAAACAACAACAGAAAAGGCCATACATCTAAGAACAAAGGGTAGGGACGTGTGCAATTTGAAAACAATTTTGTTTTCATTTTTACATTCTCTTAGAACGACGGAACGTAAAAAAGGGGTTTTAGCGATATTCGTTTTATAGACAAAGGCGTAGAAAAAGGGTTTGAAAAAAAATTACTTTTTAGTTGATGATAGGAGTAGATACAAAATATAACTATAGATATTTTATCGTTATATAATAATTCAGTTATTATGTGCGACGAAATTAATAGGTAACTTCTCTGGAACTTTTGCAGTAATAAAACCATCCGGATAGGACGATTAACAAAAGGCTAGCTATAAATTAAGGATTAGTGAGAAAATAGGACCTCTCCGTAATGGAGAATGCTCGATTAGTCCTCGTATAGAATGACCAATGGCCCAAAAGGCCAACAGGAATAAATTAATCCATTTTGAATGTCAAGCAAACTGTTCAACGCCAAACACCGGCGTGAACAATCATCCTCTACAATGAAGGGAATTATCCGGGGCGGTTCCTTTTATCAGTCGCTTCTGATTTATCACTAAAAGTTGACTTTTCTAACCATCTCCACGTTTATCTCTCGCCATTTCTAATAAATATTGAGCCGGTTCGCAAAATTATAGAATTTTAACAATTGGTAAAAGCCATTTGCATGAATTTACTGATTTACTGAAATTAGTTAGTCCGAAAAAAACGCAATGACCTTTTTTGCTGCAAAACACTGCCCCTATAAGCTTAAAAAAATAGAGAGTCTTGGATCAAGTCTACCAGGATTATTGGCGAGCCCACTAACAAGTTAACCCAATTTTTCTTATAGCTAAATGACGTTTCCTGGAGCTTTAATCAACATACAGAATCATCTAAAAAAAAGTGGTTGAGTAATTTACATGAAAATCTGATTACAAAATAACGGTGGTAAATTCAAAGGCAAATTATGTGACATTTTTTAAAATGCTAATAAGCTTTAACCTATACTACTCACTTCCCATCTATTTCCTTGTAACTAATATCATAAAGTTAAAAGCCAGCTGCTTGAATATTTTACTGAATATTTCTCCTCTGCGAATTAGATCCACTCTATATACAGTTACTTTAGAAAAGAACGTATTAGAATCTATGAAAAATGCAATACAGGAAACTCTCTCGTGATTTTCAGAATACACACGAGACTTGAAACAATTTAATAATTGATTATATAATACGGAAATGAGTTTTGCTCTTTTAAACACTTTAGTGATTATAGTTTCTAGCTATTGAGTAATATTCAGATAGTAAAAGTATTTCCTCGAACATCTGTATAGAAAGTATCATAGATATAAAGTGTATTCGAAATTTTAGCTCAAAATTCCTATTATTAGGACCTCTACTTATTTTTTCAAGATTTAGGCCAGTCAGTATGGGTAATTTTAGAGCAATAGTAGAAATAATTAGCAATACGGCTGATTTTTTTTATATAAGTACCTTGAAGTATGTAGATTAATATAAAAAAAAGTTTATCAGTCTATCGATTTCCCAAATTATCAAAAAAAAATCAAAAAACTTTTTTTGAATTCTCCAATATTTCACGCCGGGAGGAAGGTGAAGGAGAATGAAAATTACCACCATATAGGGGAAGTGTTTTGCAGCAAAAAAGGTTTTTTGCGTTTTTTTCGTCCGGTCAATGGTTTGTTCGAAAAAAAATTCGGTAAACTAAGTATGTGTTCCGCATCCGCGCGACTCTGCTGCACTGCACTACTTTCTGAATTGGGGAAAAAATATAAATATTCAATCAGAATTTTTTTCAATCTTTAGTGAGAGTTAAGGTTGTAAATAATAAATAAAAGGTGATAAGTGAATTTTTACATATGCAAAAAATTATATCTTAAAATTATATGTTAATCATCTTTCATACCTTTTCACTATATACATTTTGTTCATTGAATATAAATCTTTATATTACAGGGGTATCGAATTTTATTTTGGAAAAATAAAGAAAATTCCCACCCGAATCTATAAAAATTGCTAATTTCGCTTATAATACAAAAAATCATATGTATGTATATCAATTAATTTTGTAATTATATATTTCCCAACATTTCTACGCAAACTCCATTGAAATTACTCCAGTTTTATCAAAGTTACAGTACCTAATATATTATATTTTCTTGTAAATTCAAGATTCCTAAAATTTACAAGATAATGAAAAGTGCCGTATTTCGTAATTAGGGAAAATTAATTATCCGTAAATTTTTTTTTTGTGGAACAGACCTTCTAAAAAACAGTTTTCATCCTTCGAAAAATTGTTTCAATGCCACCTTATTATATAATATATTTTTCATTGAGATTCTAGGTTTTTGATTAGAATATAATATTTATATTATATAGGAGTAATTTGCTTAAAATAATTATGTGCTATGACAAAAAATCTTAAAGCCGACACTTTCCTCTTCAAAATGCCGTATTACAATTATTTATATCTACATTATAACTATTCAATAGTTTATAATGGTTAATCGTAGAAGATATACCATTTGAAGATGATATGTTGATAAAAGAACTTTTAAAGGTTGCTTCAGATCACAAGCTACAATTCAAAAAGTTTTTTATTGATGAAATACCCAAGAATCGTGGGATAACAGTGCTTCGTTTGCCGCCATACCATTGTGAATTAAATGCGATAGAGTTAATATGGGCCCAAATGAAAGTTTATGTAGCTAGACATAATAAAACATTTAAAATGAAAGATGTTCGTGAACTAATGAAGTACTGATTGACAACAATAACTGAAGAGAACTGGAGAGATGCTGTGAAACATGTAATTAAAGAGGAAGAGAAAATGTGGGTTTTAGATAACCTCATAGAACAAACTATAGAACTATAGAACCGATCTCTCTCGACGAGTCTTCGGATGATTCTTGTATGGCCAGCGAAAAGTATGATACTATAGATTGAATTTTATATTTCCTATAAATGGTATGTTTACTTTACTTGACATACATTAATTCATTGTCAATAAATTTGAATTATGAAAATTAAACTATAATTTTTTTTTATTAATTTGATTTAATAAAAATGAAAATGTAACTTGTTAATAGGCCTGAACGAATGAATTTTATTTCAACTGTAATGTTGACCGAATCTAATTAAATAAGCAGAATAAACTAATATCGTAATCTCCGCCACTGCCGCAATATTTATCGTTTATCTGGCATTGTTCAGTTTTATTACCATATTGTATTTTGAGCTGAAACAGGGATGTATAGATAACCAATACAGACACCTACTTGTTTTGCATTACAATTTTAGTATTTACTTGTAAAATTCTTAGGATCACTCTGTAAAAGATAAATTTCTATTTGAATATTTAATGAGGCTACTGTGCTGTCAGACATTAAGAAATAAACTATAGTTTTCCGAATTTTTTCCGGACAAACCATTGCTCGAACGAAAGAAACGCAGGACACCTTTTTTGTTGCAAAACACTTCCCCTACAAGATAGTATTTCTTATTTTCCCTCACCTTCCTCGCAGCGCGAAATATGGAAAAATTTTCCCAAAAAAAAAGTTTTGTGATTTTTCTTTTCTAATTTGGGAAGTCGATAGACTGGTAAACTTTTTTTTATATCACTTTACATACTTTAAGGTACTTATGAAAAAAAAAATCAGCCGTATTGCTAATTACTTGTAGTTGTTACCCTATCTTCTGGCCTATTAATAACGGCAGCTCTAAGATACTTAAAGCTCAACAAATCAATCAATACTATTTCTTCTCAGGGGTAAAGAATCTGTAGGGGTTTGCTCGTATTTACTTAGTAATGAAAATATTACTAAATAAATGAAAAGAGGAAAAGCATTTCGGAAATATATGACAAATGAGGTGAATACACGATTTGTCTGTCACCACGCGTATTATTATTCACATCACGTGACCATATTCATACGGAAACATGAACATTATATTGTTCTAAGCGATGTATTTTGAATAGGGACAGTAATTTTAGTGTTGATCTAATGTAGATTTAGAATGTATTAGTTTAATTTAAACACAATATGTCTGTTAATTCATAATGTGTAATTATTGTGTCGAATGCAATAGCTCCATGATGGTAAATTACCAATAGAATCATGGCTTACACTGGATCCGACAACTTGTTATAGTTCTGTATTCGGAACAAACAACAAATACTGATTGAATTATATTATATTGAACATTAAAACTTTCTCACTGTATTATGTTGTGATATTTGAAAAGTCTTGCAAATCGTTTGATTAAATAAGTTTGCCACTTCAACTTGACTTTTGCAGTTATCCCCGTACCCGATCATCATTAAAATCTCAATTCGGTGAGTCTCAGTTAAATATTTATGTCGACAAGGAAAGAGAAGATTTTGTGATATTCTTTATTAATTGATTCGAATTAGGAAAGGAAATAAAAAAATTATGAGCCTGAAAAAAGTTGTCACAGTTTATCTAGCACCTATGCTAAATTCGGCTCTGGGAACTAAATCACTGGACTTAGAGAATTGGACCCAAGAGAACACTTGATCAAAAACTTGATACCCACCAATAGCATGAGGAAATTTCAGGTAAATCCCACTGTGGGCCAGTTTCTTTTTACTGTAAATGACTTTAACATCATCTCCTAATTATTGTCACAGTTATTCAAATTGAACGGCTTCAGTGTTTCACTTATTAGATCTAAATCAGGTAGGATAACATTAATTTTAATTGTTGTTTCTGTTAGTAGCTTTTCATTTATCTTGCACAATGAATTATGAGATACATACAATGTATGCTGGGCGCGCTATACATAACATCATTATGCTAATTAGATTATTCCATATTACAGAAACTCAGCAAATATACAACAACAAACTTGAATCATAACTATTTTAATACAATATTAAAGTTAAGGTGGCAAATGGGGTTGGTTCTTTGATGTAGTTAAGGTCAAATTCCTGCTGTTTCATTGTCCCGTGACATATGCTCGAAAATAGTATGCATAATTTAAAATTTCGATCTCCTAAGTGACTGATGTTACGCCCTCAAAATCCACATCGGATGTTTGGAATATTCGATGTAAGGGTGGCGTTACGAGAGGGTTGTATATAAAATTGGTGGATGTTCACATCTTAAGACTTCCGCTTTATCACTGTTAACAGAACCAAATAAATTTGGTGTGGAGTGAACAATTCAGTTATGGAACAAAACGACTCGGTGTATGAATTTCTGATTGACTATGCCAGCACATTTATTAAGCACAGTGTGGAAACCACTTATGGAATAAAATTCTTTGTCATTATTTTAGAAAATTATAAAAAATGCCGAGATACGTCAACTTTTGAATTGAGTTGTGCGTCATGTGAAGATGAATTTAAATGTACAGGGTGATTCACGCGAGTATGCCATAGTCGGTGTTTTTTTTTTTAATGAAACACCATGTATATTTGCATATTTTTGAAATCCTCCTAATGAACCGATCTCAACAAACTAAATAATGTATGGTCAATTATGAATTATAGAGGGTGAAATTTTAAAATTAATAATTCATTACACTTGAAATATTGGTACTTTTCTAAATTAGCTAAATATGGATTTATCAAAAATCTAAACTAACTAATTATTAGACGTATTTGTATATCAAACAAAACCTGCTACGCCCATGAATTTTATCATAAATACCTGAACATTGCCTAAAAACGCCAATAATTAGACAAATTCGGTAAATAATGTGGATTGTTTTAAATCGGTAAATAATGTGGATTGTTTTCTATTCTGTCAGTTGTTGATGTGTTGACAGTTTATACTGAAAAAGTAAAATCTTTGTCAAACACTCTTTCCTTGTCGACATAACAATGAAATATTTAACTGAGACTCACCGAATTGAGATTTTAATGATGATCGGGTACGGAGATAACTGCAGAAGTCAAGTTGAAGTGGCAAACTTATTTAAATCACAGGTATCCCGAATTGCTTAATATTTCACAAAGTACTGTGTCTAAAATTCATGCACAATTTAGAGAACTTGGACATGTCAAACCATTGAAAAGAAACCAACACATCGTTGATGATGATGTGAAAGTGGATATTTTGTGTCGAAGTGTCGAAGAGAATCCAATTTCAAGAACACGTCAAATTGCCCGTGAAAATAATGTTAGTCATACAAATGTTCTAAGATGTCTTTATAAAGAAAAACTTCATTTCTACAAATTAACTTTTGTGCAGGAGTTAACAGAAGACGATCCAGATCGTAGAATGGATTTCTGCGAAAGATTGATGAATAAGCTGAACAGAAATGAGATAGCTCTTGGTACCATTCTTTTTTCTGACGAATCAACATTCACATTGAATAGAGAGGTGAACCGACAGAACTGTAGATATTGGTCAGCAGAGAATCCTAATTGAATGCGTGAGACACATACTAAGTACCCTCAAAAGGTGAACGTTTGGGACGGTATCATAGGCGACCATATTATGGGTCCTATATTTATAGATGGAAATTTGACAGCTGAAAAATATTCATATATGCTTAGAAATGAAGTTATTTCTTCGTTGGCAAACTTATATCCCAACGCAATAGATCCCTAGCTTACCGGAAGAAAATGTTTGGTTCCAGCAAGACGGGGCAACACCCAATTATGCTTTAATGGTAAGAGCTTATTTGGATGAAATCTTCCCCAATGAATGGATTGGACGAAGAGGTACTATTGAGTGGCCAGCTAGATCGCCAGACCTCACGCCGTTAGATTTTTTCTGTGGGGTTATCTCAAGAACAAAGTATATGCAACAGAACCAACTAGCATTGTGGACCTCAAAGACAGGATAACTACAAAAATACAGAATATTTCACCTCAAACTTCAAACAAAGTTAGGGAGGACTTCTATAGGAGACTGTGCTATTGCCAACAACTAGGTGGAGAACATTTTGAGCATGTATTTCAATGTATTTAAATCAAATAAATCAGGTATTTTATGTATGTGTTTATTAACTGTAGTAATAAAAATTTCACCCTGTATAATTCATAATTGACCATACATTATTTAGTTTGTTGGAATTGATTCATTAAGAGGATTCCAAAAATATGCAAATATACAGAGTGTTTCATTAAAAAAAAACAACACCGACTATGGCATACTTGCGTGAATCACCATGTACATGTACATTTATGTTTACATAACGCACAACTCAATTCAAAAGTTGACGTGTCTCGGCATTTTTTATAATTTTCTAAAATAATGACATAAAGAATTTTATTCCATATGTGGTTTCCACACTGTATATGATTTACTTTTAATGAAGTAACCATGAAAAATAAATCAGGAGAACTCACTTATACGGAAAAATTGATAAAGCCTTTCCTCAAAATTGTCTTGCTGGGCAGTTTGTTTTTTTCACCGCGAAATTTTCCATTGCTTCAAAATTCTAGACAAAAAAATATTTCCTCTAACTTCCCTATCGATGAGGATGATGAACTCAAAATGAACTGGTGTTTGTTAAATTTTTCTCTGAATCGATTGGTGAAGACTAGAACGTTCTATCTATCATATTAGTCGAGTTATGAGCATCTTTAGTTCTGAAAAGTGGATTTTCGAAAATTTCATGACTCCATTTTTTGGAGGAGAAAATATGATATTAAACGAAAACAGACTGTGGCAGGTCGTTCCAAAAACCTCTCGAGACAAATTTCAAGCATTTTTATGTCGGAAACACTTTTTTTGTCGAAAATTTCGAAGCAATATAAACTAGTTTCGCTAACTTTCTCATTGATGGGAATAATGGTCTCAAAATACACTGGTATGTGTAAAATTTTCCGTTGACTCGGTCAAGACTAGAACGTTCTATCTATCATATTAGTCGAGTTATGATTTTCTCCAGAAATAGAAATTTAATGTATTTTCATGGTACATTATATTTATAATATTCTCCACCTCCACGTGTCGGGAACATAAGGTTATCAAAATTTGTACTTTAGTTCCACTAGGCAGAAATGTTTTCCGATAAATTATCGATAACCTGAACAGTCTATCCCTTCCCTCGAAGATGTCAGCAGTTGCTTACTTAATGCGATTGCTTAGGTGATTTTACCTTATTGCTGAAACCCAGCGGTTGAGGAGCACCAGTCGCACTGTTCAGTTCATTCTGAACACAAGCGCACCAAACGCTGATGGTTCTGTACGGTCATTAGCGTCAAATTCAAACATAGCTAGGGTGGATAAACCGTAAAGGGCTGTGGTGTTCTACTCCTTTTCTCGAGAGCTGTACACATTGAGATAAGTTGAGAAGACAAACCACGGTAATGTTTATTAGCCATTCGCCTTGCGATTAACAGGCTATAAGAACTTAATTGTTCGCAATTCTTTTTTGAATTAATCTAAGCAAAATAGGTTATATTCTTCTTTTATTATATCTATAATGGCCTGGTCAATTAATTTAAAGCCACCAAATATATACATGGTGCGCAAGATAATATATTCTTTGACGATCCATGTAAAATAATAGAAAGAATAGTTTGGGCCACCATGTATAAATATTTTTGTGTACACGGTGCGCAAAATAAAATATCTTAGACATCCATATGAAATAATAGATGGAATAATATGGGCCACCATGTAGAAATATTTTCGTGCAAAATAAAATATTATTTGACAATCCATATAACTTCTTATATAATATTTATTTATCAACATAAATATATTTTTATGGATACGGTGTGTCATGCCAAAAGTGTTAATACTCATGATTTAATTTTTTTTAAAAACCAAATATGTTATGATTCTTTCATTAGGTCTATAATGGCCAGGTCAATTAAGATATTATAGCCACCAGGTATATGTACATGGTGCGCAAAATAAAATATTCTTTGACAATCCATATAAAATAATGGAAGGAATAGTCTGAGTCACCATGTATACATATTTTTGAGTACACGGTGCGCAAAATAAAATATTATTTGAAATCCATATGAGATAGATGGAATAATATGAGCCCCACATGTATAAATATTTTTGTGTACACGGTGCGCAAAATAAAATATTATTTGACATCCATAAGAAATAATTGATAGAATAATATGAGCCACCATGTATATATTTTCGTGTACACGATGCCCAAAATAAAATAATATTTGACAATCCATATAAAATGAGATGCGGAATAATTTCACATTTATTTATCAATTCATATTTTCATGGAAACAGTGTGTATAAGCCAAGCGGGCTAAATAGACTCATGATTTATTTATTTTTTAAATTATCAAAGAATATTTTATTTTGCGCACTATGTACATATATCTGGCGGCTATACATCAATTGACCTGGCCATTATAGACCCAATGGAAAAGTTATAACACATTTGGTTTGGAATTTTTTAAAGAAATTGAATCATTGTCTATTTAGCCCGTTTGTATCCATGAAAATATGAATTGATAGATAAAAACCTATGAAATTACTCCTTCTATCATTGTATGGATTGTCGGAGAATATTTTATTTTGCGCACTATGTACATGGTGGGTATATATTGATTGAACAGGCCATTAGTCCTAATGGAAGGATTATATTTGGTTTAGATCATTTAAAAGAAATTAAATCATAAGTCTTCTTAGCCCATCTGGCTAAAACACACTGTCCATAATAGTATGAATAATTGATAAATAAATATGAAATTATTTCTTCTATTATTTTATATGTATTGTCAAATAATATTTTATTTGGCGCACACAAAAATATGTCTACATAGTAATCCAAACTATGCCTTCTATTATTTTACATGGATCATCAAAGAAAATATTATTTTGCGCACCATGTATATTTGGTGGCTATAAATTAATTGACCAGGCCATAATAGACATAATGGAAGAAGAATATAACCTATTTTGTTTAGATTAAATGATTGCGAACAATCAAGTTCTTATAGCCTGTTAATCGCAATGCGAATGGCTGATAAACATTACCATGGTATGTCTTCTCAACTTCTCTCAATATGTACAGCTCTCGAGAAAAGGAGTAGAACACCACAGCCCTTTATGGTTTATCCACCCTAGCTATGTTTAATTTTAACGCTAATGGCCATACGGAACCAATAACGTGTGGTGTCAGACGCTGCTCAGAGTGAACTGAGCTGTGCGGCTGGTGATCCTAAAATACAACCGATACGTTTCAACAATTAGTTAAAATAACCTCAGCAAGCGCGATAAGTAAAGAACTGCTGACATCTTCGAGGGAAGGGATAGACTATCAAGGTTATCGATAAACCTTTCTGCCTAGTGAAACTAAAGTACAAATTTTGATAACCTTATTCTCCCGACAGGTGGAGGTGGAGAATATTATAAATATAATGTACCATGGAAATACATTCAATTTTTATTTGTTTTTAGAAAATGAAAAAACTCATAGCTCGACTAATATGATAGATAGAACGTTCTAGTCTCTTGACCGATTCAGTGGAAAATTCTACATTTATACCTGTGTATTTTGAGTTCTTTTTTTTAGCTTAACGTGCTTTGTGACAGCTCTGGCCATTAGCACTAGGTACAATACACACAATATGTTACATTGCTTTAATATATGTAGGATTAGACAAAAAATAAAAAGAGAGTAATCAAACTTTGTTCAGTAGATTTTCTTTTTTCAGGAATTGGATGGCTAAAGCTATTTGGCTCAGGCACGTTGATATTTCTTTTACAGTTGTTTCCATTCCCAGTTGTTGACGACGCTTGGAATATAAGGGGCAGTCCACTAGTATGTGTTCAACTTTTAATGGGGAATGGCAATGTTGGCAGTTATGTTGAGGTGAAGAGCTCATCAAGTGGCCGTGCGTGAGACGAGTGTGACCGATACGTAATCTCCTGGCAACGACCTTCTCGTTTCTTCGTAAATCAGGAACATTGAACTGGTCTACTGTAGGATGTATTTTATGTAGGAATGTGACTGAGTGGCTCCAATGCTTTTGCCAGTGGCAACGAATGAGTTTCTTCATGCTGGTTTTCAAGTCGATGGAGATTTGCAAATTAATAGGGTGGTGGATGAGGCGGCTTCTTTAGCAAAGCGATCAGCGATTTCATTTCCAGTTATGCCTATGTGTGAAGGGATCCAGATGATACTGATGGTAAAATCGTGCAGAATAAGGTTTTGGTATGTGTCGTGAATGCGTTGAACGAGAGGATGGATGGTGAATAAATTATTGATAGACTGAATGGATGAGAGGGAGTCTGTGCAAATGGCTATATGCTGGTGGGGTACTTTGCTAAGTTCAAAAGCTTGTAGAATAGCATACAGTTCACCAGTGTGAACACTACATGAAGCAGAGATTCGGTAAGATCTAACAACTGCTTGCTTGGTAGAAACAGCACATCCGACTCCAGTTTCGCTCTTGGATGCATCGGTGAAGAGGACTCGGTCATATTGCTTTCTATTAACTATTTCTAAGAAATAGTTTTCTTAGATCTTGGTTGGTTTCTTCTTTGTTGAATTTAGTTAGTGAAATGTTACATTCTGGGAGAGTTTTTGAGTTCATTTTCCTTATAAATAGGAAAGTTAGCGAAACCAGTTTATAGTCAATATTTCCATATGTACCTACCCCTTGCTTCAAAATTTCCGACAAAATAAATGTTTTCGACACAAAAAATGCTCATAATTCATCTCGAGGGGTTTCTTGGGACGACAAATGGACTGCCATAGTTTGTTTTTGAATAAAATCAATTTTTCTCCTCCAAATAGAGTCATGAATTTTCGAAAATCCACTTTTCAAAACTAAACATACTCATAGCTCAACTAATATGATAGATAAAACTTTCTAGTCTTGACCATTCGATTCAGCGGGAACTTTTACATGAACCAGTGTATTTTGAGTCCATAATTCGGAGCAATAAGGAAGTTAGCAAAAACCAGTTTATATTTAATATTTCCCTTGCTTCAAAATTTTCGACAAAAACCTGGAGGGGTTTTTTGGAACGAGGATGCTCATGACCAATTAAATAGATAGTATATTTTGGTCTTCGCCAATCAATTAAGGGGAAAATTTTACATACTCCAGTGGACTTTGAGTCGATAATTCCGAGCATTAAGGGAGCTAGCAGAGTCGTAGTATAAATTTCCATACCTTGCTTCTGAATTTTCACTAGTAATACCACTAGAGGTCAAAAAATTTCCGGATTTAATTTGATCTCGTGTGGTATTCGGTAAGAAAATTCCACACCAAATGTGTTTCCAACAACATCAATTTTCGTCTTTTTCAAATTCTTGCAAAACAGGTTTTGTCAACTCGAATATTCAGTTACCATGGCAACTAAGTGAAACTCTAAGCTAGAAATTATTTCTGTCAAAAATTTGTCAAAACAGCACGACGTAAAAAAATGTAGAATATTTTGTGGAGGAAATTGACAATCAAGGGAAAACAACATTTAAGCTTTTTGTTGAAAATTAATCAAAATTATTATGTAAACAAATAAAAATTAGATTATCAAAAAAAATATTCTGTCATTATAAAATTCATCCGTTGCTATGGTGATCTGACAGAAATACACGTTCTGATTGCTTAAAAATCACAAGTGTTGAATTTTCGACAAAAAAAAATGTTTCAGACGTGAAAAATGCCTAGAAATGGAATTTTTCATCTCTCTTTCCTATCCTCACTCACTCTACATACTGTCAAATGAGCTTAGAAACACATAAAATATCACGAACTAAACGTGTTTGAAAGGCTCATTATTGGCTGTTATTGTTCTGCAGATTTTTCTGGTATCGTATCGGCACTGGCAACTCACCTCTACCATTATCAACAATTTAAATACATGTTGTCAGAACCAAACATGAGCCCCGGAAAATATGCGAACTAAAATAAGGTCATCGCAAGCAGCCAATCAAGAGCCAATGTCCATAAGTAATTGTTAAATATAATCGAAATAACATGACCGAGTGATTTCATCAACACACATCATTTTATTCATTCTGTATAAGTGTTGTCAATGCGAGGATGATTATCCGATTTTTAGATTATTTCACTAATTTGGATCCAATAGTTTTTCGAATATTTTGTAGAAGGGATATATAAAATGGCTATTGTTTTTGGGGATTTTCCATATTGACTGGGGTAGAAGACTTTATTTAGATAATCAATGTGTCCTTTTGGACACATTTCTGCATCGGGAACACTCGACTATAACCAGTTCATATTTTGTTGCTTTCCATAGAAACTTGACCCTTCTTTTTCATGGCATTAATACAGTCATGCAATTTGAAAATATAAACATTTAGGGCAAATGGTAGTTTAAGTTTTGGTCCAATATAAAGTTTTTTATTAATATTTAGAGTTACATTTTTAGCAAGTTTGACTTTGTTTGTTTACATATCTCTTAACAGTTGACATTTATGGTATCGATATTTGGTTATCGATTCAAAATATCTAATTGTTACCACAAAAATACAACTACAGCGACATGAACACGCCCACCAGGGCTCACGTTTGCTTCTGCCAACTGTACAGTTCGATGTCTTTATACATTGTCTTCATGCTATCAATGCTGGATTCAATTCTCTATTTATCAAAATTAAGTCCTTTTTCCAATTTTAAAATGTACAAATCACTATCAACTACAAAAAGTTTTCTGAGTGTATAAAATTGGTTTTTTCAATATTATAAACCAAATTCCATTAACAGGAAAAAGGTATATAATTGAACCGAGCTGAAACTTGTCGCTGAAACGCAATTTGTGCAGCATTTAAACATTCCCATTTCCACTTGTAAAACTATTTCAAAACGAACATTCATTTATGCTGAACTCATTACCTCTTTGTTCCCTTTAAAGTGGGAAATTCTTGTAAAGAGACGTGACTAGGAAGAGAATTCAGCCAGTATACTTATTATTGTCTTCTGAATTGGTTCCAATAACACGAAAATTGGCTCTCGACAGTTTTAAGACATGCTAAGACATTATGATGAAAATGATTGAAAGGAATTTACTGGATTTTGTTCTGGTTTATTTGTTACTCGTGACTACGACAGACAAACTTAGTATTAACATATCAAACTTTAATGAAAATTCATATTTATTCAAAATATGGATATTAAGAAATATGATAATATTAGGTTAGGTCTGTGGTGAGTGGGTCTATAAGGCCCTCCACCCACCCTCCACATGATAATATTAATAATAATAGTAATAGCAACAAACTGTGAAGATGATACGTTTACACTTGCTCGAGATAGGTGACCATTACCAAAAAGGGCTGAGCAATTGTATACTTGAGATGATGATAATAATTAAGTGGACAGAACCAATATCTTGTTGAAAGAACAGAAATAACTGCAAAGAACAAATCAGTTTCTTGTAAAACAGATGTGTATAAATTATAAATTAAAACTGACCCAAGTATAGACCCTTGAGGGAGTCCATGATAAATTTGAAAAAGTGCAGAAGACCTAGTAATAAATGCATGCTTGCTGACTGACCCAGATAGCGTGAATTTTTCACGATAAGGGAATAATTACCTTACAGACACGTGCCGTCGCTGAAGCAAATATACTCATTTATAATGAGTTGATAAAAGTTTTTTTTCCTTGGCCCCGCATTTAATTTTGCACACAGCCCCGCAAACCCTAAGACCGGCTCTGCTTGCTGACTATTTATGAAAATGAGGACAGATAGATTGAAGAAGACATTTGCAAAACGAGTGGACGAGAGAATGACAGTGACTATTTCACTAGAGTGAATTGATAACTGACAAAATTTTGAAGGTTTTGAACTGGCAATTTTTTGTCTTGTCGCGGCAATCTTTTGACGTTTAATATATCAAATCTATGTGTATAAAACTCTATCGCTCTGTGATAAGATTCAATATAAAATCTTTGTTAGTGGTTTCTAAGGAAACTAAGTTGTTTATTTATTTATTTAACTGTCTAAATATTATTAAAACTTTTTCAAAAATTTAAATAAGTATTATTAACATGAATAATACAAGATTTGGAAATAATTCAATAGAGCTTCTGCAATATCTGCATTAGCAAAAGAAGGAGTTGGTGAACAAGAAGTAATTAAGGACATTCTTCGGCTCATTCTTTGAAACCATATTTACAATTAAATGAAGAACACCATTTCCAACTTATAGAGAACCTTCGAGAAAATAAAAATAAAGAAAAGGAATCCTCAGTTTCTAACTTAAATTCATCACAGGTTATTATGCAAAACAATCCCCAAAATAATGCTTCAACGTACAATTTACAATTATAATAATTAGGTAATTTTGCTCATGACATTTAATCCAAAACCACTCGCCTGACGGCTCGTGGTTTTGGTAAAAATGTCATTCGCAAAATTGCCAAGCAACAAACTTTCATGACAATCGAAAAATTTTGCCGACAAAATTTTCACTCTCGTGGTATTATATATGAAAAGTGACCTACAAAGAAAAAATGAACACAAAGACATAGATTACGTATGAAATTATTCGATTCTTCTATTACAATCGCAACCAAAATTCTGTTAACTCTAAATTTCGATCATAAATGAGGAACTTAAATAATGCTTTTATGTTTATTATGATATATGATTGTACTTGGAAACTTTCTACAAACAAGCTTTGTCAAAGCACGAATTTATGAACTAAAGTAACTTTTGCAACCCGAATTTCGAGTTTCCATTTGCCAAATTCATTTTAATAAATGGCAGTTAATTGTAATGCAAACCAAACAACTATTTATTCAACTATTGTAAAGTCTCGTGGTAATTATTTATGTGGATTAAATTTTTACATTAATGAATTAAAATTATGATTTCCCATTTTTTAATGTAATAAAATTATATTTCGTTCAATATCAACGGTCCAAAAAAAGGTAGATGATTAATTTTGTCCATTTAATTTTAGAAAAACTTCATAAATATTGGGGGGGTTGAAAGTTGAACAGGACAACCTTTCATTAGGTTTATACTGTTTTGTCGACCTGCTTGGGAATCAACTTTTTTTAGTAAACAATTAAATAAGTAAAAAAATATCACCACCAGAATGTTAATAATTTGAATACTTTTGCAAAACCTAATTAAAAAACTCTAACAGTTTCCTCTGGAAAAGGGCTGGTAGTAAAGTCTATATATGTTATATAATTCCAATTTACATTTAAATGATAATCGTCAGATCTCCGTTTTTTGTCCATTTTGTAAAGCAAACAGTTATCCTGAAAAACGGCAAGGATAATGACCCGACTACGGAGCGAATGGTCGCAACCATGATTGCAACTATAAATCGTAATGAAGCTGTGACAACATGTAAACAAACCGAAATTTGCGTATGAAAATTTGATTGTTTCGAGAAGTTATTGGGGTAAGCGAAATGTATAAAAATGGAAATGAAACGACCGGCTCGGTGAAAAGTATTTTCTGGAGGATTGTTAAATTGATGATGACAGAAATGTCTTGTTTCTTTGAGGGCTCATGCGGTGTAGGGATCGGGAGACGAACTGACTAATTTGATATTAAAACTTACTAAATTTAAGGATTTGAGCTTTGAAATTGAGAAAAAATTGGAGAACCTGTCGTGGGAAACACGGTAAAAACTTTAGTTCCTTTTAATCAATAATCAAATTTATTCAGCCAATAAATAAATACACATATTAATACAAGAATTTATTTTACTCTGGATGAAACTTCATTTAACAAAAATAAACAGTATTATTAATTATAAAAATATTATCATCAAGTTGATTGGCACAGAGCAGAGAGCGCGGCGAGAGCCCACGCGCTCCAGGCACATAACGTAACAACGTAATGTAACGGTCAGACCAACCTAACATGAAGAATTGAAGTTCTAAAATAAGTGAACGCAAATATGATGGTTGTAAGTCAGTCTAGATTGAATTTGTGCTTAATGAAAGATAGAAACTGTTTATCTGACTTCCGTTGTGTTACGGGTTAAAAGAGTAGCTTACCTTAACCTGATGGATCATGCAATATGGAGTAAAATATTTAAGTGAAACAAATGAATTTATTATGATACTTCTGTCTTACAGTTTCGTACAAATTGATTTACAAACTAACTCTTGTATTCTATAGAATTTGATCTTCTTCAATATTCAACTTTACTTTTCATCACTGAACATAGAACCTACAACAGAAAAATAGTATTAAGAATATTAACTCTGAGAAATAATAAACAAAACAGTTAATTTATGTCAAAAATCCAAGGCTAAATTACTTCCTCTTTTCTTCTTGATTTTATGGTCAAATTGGCCTCATCCTTTATTAGCAAACATTTATTCAAATTAACTTCCAAGGTTAAAACTGCTAAGTGGTTTACCAAAAAAAGGGGATCTCCTTTTTTTGATTCCTTTTGAGAATAACGTGGCACTTGCTGAAACGTTAATCACATTTTGTGGATTTGATGCAAAAATTTTAGAAATATTTAAGGATTTTCTTAATGTACTTATGTACCACTAAATAAGTACCATATATATGTGGATATATAAATCTTTAATATCTTCTGGAATTTGTTTATGAACATAAACTTTGGTTAACCCAAAGCTACTTTAAGGCCACATGTCAACTTAGGTAAGTTTAAAATTAAATGAGATAATATATACCCTTCACTTTATATTTTCACGATACGTGGTAACATACTAAGGTAAATGTTTGTCTTTTAGGCCTTCTTCTTCTTTTCCTCTTTTATTATTTAGAACTTCACTTGTGTCCCGATTTCACTATGGTTCATATTTGTTAACCGCTGGGACACCTTAGGGACAATACATCTTTCCTGTTCCTTGATGCCTTCTGATTAGTGACACTATCTGAGCCAAGAAGTAAGCCTGGATTTTGGACGTAAAACCTGGTTGCGGATTAGTGTGATAGGAGTAGTACCTGCTTCCCTTAGTGGATCACAACAACACATTCCATGACTCTCAAACATTTGCAGATAAGTGATAGATATAGAAAATTCATTTGAACAATTATTTTAATAACCATTTTATTGCTTCTTATTTCTTTTTTTCTTTCAATCGGAAATACATATCCAAACCTCAGGAAGGTATAGTGAATTAATCTAAAAGAAAATAGTAGATGTTAAATAACAAATAGTTGATCATAATTTCATAATTCAACAGAATAATATTTATATAGGTAATTCATAATAAGAATAATAATAATAACATAGCATAATTATTACTCAAACTTACTTGTTAACTAACCATTTGAACTTGTAAACCTTAATTATATATGCGTATATATTTTGGAAGGAACTCTTTTGATCATGGTTTATTTCTGATAACTATTAGTTTTTAAGGTAGACACTATCATTTAGTTGTATCATTTTCTTTTCAATATAACATCAAAATAAATAGATATTTGAGAAAGAATCTGCACAGTTAGCTTATTTGAAGCACTCCGAACCCACTACATAATCTCACATCATAACCAGGGAATGGGAATGAGAATAAAAGGTAACAGTTGGACAATGATTATTTTAGTATTTTTACAAATACATTTCGAATATTTATTTCTGTTCGCATATTTATTGGAACTTTAGTTCTTTACGTTAGGTTATGTTTGAGCGACCAGGGGTCGCGACGCAAAAGATCTGATCGTTACGCTACGTTATGTTACGTTGCTTCGTTATGTGCCTTGCTTGCGTGCCTGTGCTCTCTCCTTAGTCTCTCTCTCGTTTACGAAGCAGCGATTCATATGCTCCGGCCGGGATACGAACCCGGGCCGCCCGCGTGGAATGCGAGCATTCTACCACTGTACCACCGATGCTATATCAAAATTCTAAGCAAAGCGGGTATTCGCAGTGCTGGTGATCTACTTGAATTTGTTCGGATAAATTTTTACTTTTATTTCCATGATTTTTTTTGCGCGATTAAGGGGTCTAGCACATTTACTTTTCGATATACAGGGTGTTGAAATTTTGAGAACTTGAATGTTTTGATTCGATAACTTTAAAATGGACGGATAAACTGATCTGACATTTTTTGGCAGGTTGTTTTTAAATGTAAAAGGGCATATTTTGATAGAAATAGTAGTTAGTGCAACTAGTGTGGATATGGACAATCCACACGATTCGAACAGCATATTTTTTCTACGAGCCACTTGAGAAAAAATCTAGAAAATAAAAATTTACATAAACTGTAATATAACTTCAAATTGAAATTACATAATTGTTGCTTAAAAGGAACCAAAGTTCCTACCGTGTGTCCCGCGACACGTTCTACATTTTTTTCCTTCTGAAACATGACGTATCATATTTAACAATATTTTTTTCTCTAATTTTTAACAAAAAACGAAGCTATAATTTTTTCAAATTTTAATTGTACACGTATCAGCCCAATTTTTTCATTTTTCCAAATTTCCCAAATTCATGGAGTTGAGAGTTAAATGAATAGAACTCGATATAGATCTCTAGAAAAGTATATTTAATGATATCTACTTCTATCTGTCTCAGGAAAGCCCGAAGTCTCATAGAACTGCGGCACATGACACATCTGGGCTTTACTATTTTGTTGGATGACATATGACATATTGAGTCATAGCTAGTCCATCCCTGTTGATGAATTAAAGTTTATAAACTGAAAACTGCCCACATTTTCAATTGTCTGGTTGAGTACAGTAATTGAAAACTAAAAGCTCGACTTAAGTTGATTGCTGATGCACGAATTCATCTTAAAAGCTTCCAAGGAAATTTCTTTGCATTCAAAGGAATAATAACTTCCATTGGCACTACTGCGGTGCATCTATTTCTGCTAGGAAAATGAATTTTAATTCTTTATTTATATTTTAAGAATGTTTACTTCCTTCAAAGAAAATTGGTCTCCTTCCTTCAAATAAAAAGTGCTCTTCCGTTTCTAAAACCAGCTAAATTGTCTTGATGCTACACGAATCCGTAATTCACATATCCCTCTGGGTAAAATCAATGCAAACTACGGAGTATCGCCCAGTGTACTCAATATATACACGCTGCAGTTTAATATCCGCAATATAAGTACAGTCTACTTCTAATAACGAAAGTAGCAGCATCATGACGTGTTGTTGAAGTTTGGTATCAGAATATTCACAATTGTTGGTTAGACGTTTATATTATTACTTAAAGAGCCCGTAATTGTCTGCTTAGGTGAATTTAAGAAGAGTAGTCTTAATAATATTCAAATCAACAGTTACATGACAGATTTTATTATCAAATCTGTTTTCATAATATCAGTGGGACTCATAAGCAGACTGACTGTCTAACAGTTGAGTTGCACTAAATATTCTGATTGAGCTCTGGTGTTTGTTGAGGCATCTTTGGGTACAAAATACTATTGCGGAAAGCTCTGCTTGGAATATTGTTGTAGAGCTTCCTGGTTTGAATGATATTCTAGTATTAGGAACTGTTACCCCTTTTCCCACTCATTAGTTACGTTGTGTAACGTTAATTTTTCACTCATCAGTATAATAAGTGAAGCTTGAACTGGTGAAATTGTAAAATGGAAGTTGGGTTAGGTTAGGTGTGTGGTAAGTAGGTCTATATAAGACCCTCCACTGCGACTCACAAGAGCCCATTGTGGCTCACACGTATTCAGATTCCATCAAACAAATTCAGCTTCTTAACAAAGCCGATTATTTCATTTGGTGAATGATATTTCAGGTACGAGGGCGAGAGAGAGACCCTGCCAAACATCAGATACCTGATTCGAGCCGCGGCGGGGCAGGCACAAATTATATGCTCTGCTGTTTCACCATCTTCCAGACAAACACGGCAAGTCCGATCTTCCGACATTCCAAGTTTTAGCTATGATAATTCAGATGACAATGGCCAGTTGAACAACTTAGGTCATGCCTGATATAGTCTAGCTTTTAATTGGGGACATTCTTCGAAGGATGTATGAAAATATTTGAATGAACCAATCCTGGTAAATTATGCCAGAAGTCTAAAGCTCTTCTTGCTGTCCAGGTATTTAGTGTTTTTTTTGGCAAAACTTATTGCGATGCCAATTGCAAGTTCTGGTCCGATAGAAACACGTGCTGTGGCACCCTTCCTTGCAAGAGAGTCTGCCTTCTCGTTTCCATAAAATTGGATAATGAGAGTTACTAGGATAGCTTACATTAAAGAACCATGGCTTTAAACGACTCAGAAGATCATCAAAGTCGCAGAGGCACATTTTTTATAGATAATATAATCCATCACTTATGGTTGAACGAATTTTTGCACAATATCATAGAGCACCGTTTCAGCTAATGTGTGGATTGGAATTTACTGATGTCACCCTCCTTTCTTCCTTCACTTGAGGCTGAAGCTGAAGTAACTGTATAGTTTATTGAACGTATAAAAGGTGGGTGCTGGACTTTTTTTACATTCAGTGATACTATTTATGCTGGTAAACTACTCAACTAGGCCAGAATTTTTGTCTCATCTATTAAATGGAACTGCTCACAACAGCTTTCTCCAAACTAATCTACCCATTTGGACCACTTCTAGACACCTTACTCCACATATTAGACAAAATATATGGCTCAGGCTTCTGGCCAAAGCCTGACCCAACTTTTTTTTATTCCACAAGACTCAAACACCACAAAAACCTAAGCCTTTTAGATGTAATATTTCGGAAGAAGGTGGACTAAATAAGTTGTAGGATCATAGTGTATTATGGTGTGGTGAATATATTAATATATTTTTCAAAAATTATGCTTCTCAGATCCAGCATCCAGTACATAAAACCTAACAAAATATTTGCATACTCTTCAGAATATAAAAAGGTGGAACGTGTCGCGGGACACACGGTAGGAACTTTGGTTCCTTTTTAGAAAAAATTATGTAATACTTCTGACGTTATAGATAAACAATTTGCATATTCCTCATATCATTCTGTCCAATTTTACGAGAGGAATCTATAAACGTTGTAATTACCGTAAACGTTCGAGATGCTTATACAATTTTTTGCGCGATCGTATTGAAATTTAAGTTTAAAATATATTTTGCATTTAGGTGGAATTGTTTTATTTAAGTATTACTTTTCGACGACTGAACGGTAAGTAAATCACTAACCGACATGTTAAACTTAGAAACCAGTAAACACAACCTACCGTCCTGACAACCGATGCTGTAAATAAGCAAAAAAGATCAATCGCGCAAAAAAAATTATGAAAATAATAGTAAAAATGTATCCGAACAAATTCAAGTAGATCACCAGCACTGCGAATACCAGCTTTGCATAGAATTTCAATATAACATCGGTGGTTCAGTGTTGGAATGCTCGCCTGCCACGCGGGTTCGATTCCCGGACGGAGCATATTAATCGCTGCTTCGTAAACGAGAGAGACTCAGGAGAGAGCACACGCACGCAAGCAAGGCACATAACGAAGCAACGTAACATAACGTAACGTAACGGTCAGATCCGGTCGCTCAAACCTAACCTGACGTGAAGAACTAAATTTTCAAAACTAATAGAAAATTCAACTCTGCTTAAACGTTTGTTTAATACTGGAAAAACGATTTTCATAGTTACAGTCACTAATGGTGCCAATACAAATCCCAAAATATCTTACTCTATATGCATAGTTGAATAACTAGGTGAACTTCCGGAGTTAAATCTACTTTATGCAAGAATATATCACATAAAGAAGTCTCTTATACCATCTTCAAACTCATTTTTCATTTTAATGGTGAGTAGATACAGAAAATGGATTCTGATTTATATATTTCCCAGTTTTCGTAGTTTTCCAGTTGAAATTAAAAGTCGGAAAAAACTAACTAATTACACTCCATTCGAGAATGATGAATTATGCTCCTCCTAGATGGTTTAAAAACCAAAAAAAAGTTTATAAATTCAGAAGTTTTTTAATCTGGCACTAACCAGATCAATTTAAAATTAATAACGGCGCGATAAAGGTCCAATATTGTGGATAAAAAATCGCTAGAGCTAGAATAAATCTTGAACTATTAAATAGTATACATCCATGCTTGATTGAGATACAATTTGAAGTATTTTAAAAACAATATTTAAAAATTAGTTAAGTAGTAAGTTCTTGGAGTGTATGTGAAGGTGTTTAATTGGAATTCAAGGTAGGCTGGTCTCAAGCATGCTCGACTGAGGTCCGGCGATCGAGAAGGCAGTATCATGGAAGTCCAAAAGGTTAGAGTCTGGAAAAGCTTGGTTCAATAGCTGCGCATGAAACAAACGTATATCATTTTTAATATCTTCCGAACTAAATCTCATCATCTATTTATTTCTTGCCGCTGTATCTACGTGTTTGAAAAAATTATTGAACAGAGTACCAAAATAGTACTTCACAACTCCAAAAATCTTAATAATGTCTCTACGCGTCTACCTCTCTACACTTTGGTTCACCCCATGTCAGATTTGGTAAGGGTGGTGGTGAGTGGAGCTATAGAAACTCATCAATTTTCTTCTTTTAAATAGATATTCACAACTTTGAATCAATAGATTGATTTTGGCCGGATTATTTAGTCATATTCACTTTATTTATTCAAGTGAAAAAACCGCGAATCTCCAGCTTGTACAAAAAAGTAAATACTCTTAATTGTTTTTGTTACGACAAAATATCTATAATTCCAAAAAGCGACCAGAAAATAATGTTTAGCAGTCTGCTATTAGTATATTCCGCAAAACTCAGTTGTTTGAAATTAAAGCAATTGGAGTAATAAGGGGTTGTTATCACTACCCTCGGGCGGATGTGGATTGTGGTTTTTTCAAACGGCCTGTACTGAAAAAAAGTTTATCTTTATTGAGGCAGTAACCGCAACTTCATTTTTGTATTCTACAGCCGAGTAATTCATATAAAAATTTTGTTGAATTTCAACTCTGCTTTCGTACTTCCGAAAAAGTTTAAAATCTCGTCTTTTTTTAATAGTTTTTTGTTTTAGTAGATAAAACGTGTCAGAGAATTTTCAGACGTTGAAAGAGATCCATTTACGGTTTTGCAAAATGCAGGATCGGATCTCTGGAAGTATCTGCGCAGATTTAAAGGAATTACAGACTGTCAATTGGACTTGAGTGGAAAGCACGTTCTAATAGCATAGAACCTGGCGTTGTTTTTCTCAAATTCAGCAGAAATTCCTATGAACTCTTTTGGCTTTTAACCCTGGAAGATCAATTTTTCTCGTCTCTCGATTTAATTTACATGCAAAAGGCACAGAATATTTATAAAAGTATACCTGTTTTGAATCTCCTCTCAACAATGAAAAAGTTGTTTTTTATTCAATCAAGTGGAATCCGATATACTTTTTTTCTGGTGAGAAACTCGAAGAGATACAAATAAATGCCTTTCCCTTTAGGCTTGTAACATCAATAAATTCTCGCCGAAATGCAAGCTACCTATACCTATATACAGTGCTATTCAAAAGTCCCCTCCCCCCCTCGTATCTTTTGAACGGCTACACTTACATTAATAAAATTTGGAGGGTGGAAATAAAGTGTTGTAAACTTCTCTACGAATGGTAACAAGTAATAGATGACGTCACAGTGCCACTCTGGCCAATAATTTTAAATAGGACCTTATGGCAAGTGATATCTCGTTTGAAAGGCATTGACATTGGCTGCATAGCCATATTAATATTGTTTGGATTTAAACTAATTTTGACGGATACATTAAATAATTACCAAAATTATTGAAATAATTTCTTTAAATTTAATTAATCGAATATCAACAATGGATTCTTATAGCAAGTGTTCGTCGTTAGTAAACTTTTGTCGTACTCGTTCGAATGTGTTAGCTGAAATTGCATTGCATTCTCCAATAATTCCTTCTTTCAAAACGCCAATGCTATCTGGTGCCGTAGTATAAACCTTGGATATCAAGTATCCCCATAGAAAAAAATCTAATGGTGTCAGATCTGGTGACCGAGGTGGCCATTCTATAGGACCTCGCCGGCCGATCCATCTACCTCGATATTTTTCATCCAGGTAACGTCTTACTGCACCATAATAATGTGCAGGAGCACCATCTTGTTGAAATGTTATTTCCAGATGGCCGAATTCATCTGGATTATCTTCCAGAATTTCAAGAATTAACGGCTCAATTGCATTTTGTAACATCTCCAGATAAACTTCACCGGTTAAATTTGAATTTAGGAAGACAGGACCAACTATGTGGTTTTCCAAATTACCTGCCCAAACATTGACTTTTTCTGGAAATTGGGTATGTTGTTCACGAAAGGTGTGAGGATTTGTGTCATTCCAATACCTTACATTTTGTGTATTCACATTTCCATTGAGGCAAAAAGTACTTTCGTCACTGAAACAAATTGTTTTTGGGTAATGTGGGTTTTGACTAATTTTATTTGTCATACATTCACAGAATTCGAGTCTTCTGTCGGGGTCGTCATCCGAAAGGTGGTGCACCATTTTTAACTTGAATGGATGGTATTTATTTTTAGCCAACACTCTCTGTACTGTTCTTTTACTTACTTCGCAGATAGACGCAACTTTACTTGAAGAGGAAGTAGGGTTTACTACCATTTCAGCAACTATATCAATTTTTTTATCATCACTAAATGTTGGTCGACCAGATCGTTTGGCATATTGAACACTACCTGTTGCTTCAAACTTGCTTCCTCAAATAAGTTCTCGAGATAGGGCGATCTGGGTATCTCTCATTAGAGAAAGGTTCCGCTTCATGGAGATTCTTTCTAGATTCACCAATTATTAAGATAGCTGCTACTTTGTCGGCTTGAGTACGTACCATTTTGCCTATGTAAACTCTTAAACGTCTCGTGACGTCATCTATTACTATCACGTCACCTGTTACCATTCGTATAGAAGTTTACAACACTTTATTCTTACCCTTCAAATTTTATTGATGTAAGTGTAGCCGTTCAAAAGATACGAGGAGGAAGGGAACTTTTGAATAGCACTGTATATATAAAGTTTAAATCTACGGGCGATCATTGGCCGAATGGACGACACGACAAATTAATTTCGTGAGAAAGAGAAAGGACGCGGAAAGCTATCCAAAGTTGCTTTGTTTTTGCAGGACAACGCCCCTACACACAAATCTCATGTTGCCATGAAAAAAATTCGTGACTTAGGGTTTAAATTACTAGAACAACCACCTTATTCACCAGATTTGGCTCCGCCAACGAGAAGGTGATAGAAGCTGTGGAGGTCTGATTTGCAGAGCAAGAAGAAACATTTTTTTGAAAGGTCTAAAGACATTGCAGGTTCGCTGTAATGAATGTATTCAATTGAGAGGAGAATATGTTGAGTGATAATATATTTTGACATTGAAATTTTGTTTGGTTCTATAGTAGGCTGAGAATTTTTCAATATACATATGAATGAGCGTGGAGCAGACTTTTTAAAAAAAGGTAGATCTGGAAAGTATCTACTAGTCATAGCTAATGGTTGTCAGACCATCAATAATTACATGGTTAAATCAAATAAAATAGCGCAATTAATGGTCTAGAGTACCCTACATCAGCCTTACAGGTAATACTAGGTTTTACCACTCTACATCTACATGTAAGGAATTGCTTACTTAGGATGAATCATAGAAACCTTGCAACCTAACGGGTATTAAGTGCTGGAGCATTTCAATCAATGAAAATGCCCAACGTAAAATCCGTCTGGAAACAAAATATAAATTATAATGTTCATGAATTCAAATCCTATTTGAACATGAAAAAGCAAAGTTTTCGTCATCCAAACCTATTGTAAGCTAAAACAAAATTCAGCGACATAATTGACAATATCAGACCCATCCCAGATTCTCAATTTATTGAAACAAATCCCCAATAATATTTCAACGAAACGAAGTAATACCGACGGATTGAATTTCATTTGTTGACTCAGATTTTATCAAATTATTTTCAACCCTTTCGTTTGTGGATTTATTATATTCTGCGAATACTTCGCGAAGTTTAAATTGATGAGATTATCCACTTAAAAGAACTGTGGGAATTATTTACCGTGAAATGCCTACATTAATACGACATACAAACTTTCCTCTTGTGGCGATAAATTGATTGTTTGTTATGGTAATCATCACAAACTTTTTCTAATTCATCTCTTGAATACATAATCATATTTCAAACAAAGCAACAAATAAGTGAATTAACTACCAAAGCTGCTATTCAGTTAGAGGAACTGAGGAAACCAAACAACTCGCAGAGTCAGACAAAAACCTGAGTATGTGAATTGTCAATCACCAAACCATAAATAAATTGACACTATCGATGAAATTAGCACAAAATTTGAACTAATTGCTGTATGTGGACCAAAAAAATTAGTAATAACTTGTGCGAGCCTACGCTTTCACCCCCCAAACACAAATTTTGAAAAATCTTCCGTAATATCAAAGAATGGGGAAGGGGGTCGAGAAAAATATTATTACAAACCACCAAGAAGGGAAAGGGGTCAAAAAGTCCTCAAAAATGCCTCACGTACCTAATTAATGCACCCCCAACGAAAATTTTTGATATTTTTCAAATATAACTTATTTCTTCACAAGCGAATGACTGTTGAATGTGAAATTACCCTGTATTGAGATGAGATCAATTGAAGGCTGATGACACAATAGACTGATTCAAGCCGGGTATTATAAGAGGATTAATTTGCAGAGCTGAGCCATCAAAAACAGACACGACTCTTTTTCGGAGGCAAATAATGTTGAGAAAAATATATTCTTTCCTTTCCACCATTCTGAAACAAAGGCGAATCAAACGGAGCAATCAAATGATTTATAAATATAGGGTGATTTCTAACACTAGAATATTAATGACAAAAAAATATTCCCCAGAATCGAAAGGAATAAGTTTTTGTTGGATAATTGGAATGTGTCGTTAAAAATGATAAATTTCAATCAGCCAACAGGCGTTGGGAGAATATAAAAAAAATCCCAGAAAACTTTGCTCATAAAGTAAGGAGCTTCACCCCTGTAGGATCCATGTGTAGGGCTGCGGCAAATCATGGAATAG
>CAJUYI010000507.1:168658-182049 GCA_910591695.1 Galerucella pusilla
GAGGGCCTGAACCCTTTTGCGGAATCAGCCCTAATGTAATATTGGAAATAATAAGTAAAGCCGAGAAAAAGAGAAGATCTGACCATTGAAGAGATCTAGTAGGGCTTATACAATCAAAGACTCTTCTGAGTGACTACAACCTGTTGAGATCAAATGGATGCATAAGTCAAAGTAAAACTGCGCTAAGAGTTTTAACAGGGATCCTAACGGGACATTGTCGCCTGAATGGGCACCTGGAAAAGCTCAAAATAGTGGAGGAATAAGAATGCAGATTTTGTGGAATGGAAGAAGAAACCTCCATCCTCATACTTTCCAACTGCACAGCATTTCAGAATCCTAGAGTACAGCACTTAGGAGATTACTGGATAGAAGAGGAACATTTATCTAAGTTAAAGCCTGCAGACATCCCGAAATTCCTCCGGGAAATAGGACTGAGGGTACTACTAGTTTCTGAGACTCTCCTCAGAAGCTGAGTAGAAGTAAGGGGCACAATAGATCTTTCAGGTGTCAGTGAGTGTCACCCCAAAATTCATACATACATACATACATACATACATACATACATACATACATACCAGAGGAGCCAGAATTCTCGTCAGACACTTAAAAATTGTTGTTTTTAACAGCATCTCATACTACTTACTTATTCTGGAGAATAGATCCAATCGACCCAGATCCTCTATTAACTTTGAATGTACCAATAATAATATCAAACAACTCCTTAGAAAATTGTTCACTAATATTTTGACGCGATGACAAATAAAATTGATCCGGTAACACATCACGTTCCAATAAATGCAACAATTGTCTGCTTTTCAAAGTTTCATAAACGACATTACCAATTTCACCACCAACCCACTCGGCGCCTAAATCTACGTTCCTACCGTCCAAATTAACGGTGTGTATTCTCCCACCGATTCGGGATTCTGCTTCCAAAATTAAAATGTCGTCTATATGATTTTCTGAAAGTCTAGTTGCTGTAGCTACACCAGCTGCTCCTGCACCGATTATAATAACTTTGTGTTGTTCAGTACTACAGACAAGTATACTTAAGATAACTAAAAATAGTTTTAATGTCTTCATAATTGTTTGTCTGTCGATAACTATGGTTGAAGTGCAGTTAATTTGTTGTATACAAGATATCTAAGCTGTTTTTGATAACCTTTGGTGATAAATGAGGAATATACAAAGTGTTTTGAATATATTTTCAACTTTATCAAACTATTTATCATTTTTCTATTAATTTATTTATATAATTTCACTATGATGTATTTATTATATTCGGTTAATTATTTTTAAACAATTCAATGAGTCTATCGGCTTCTCTAAATCCAGATTCAGCCGCTCCATGTACAGTTGAATGATGTATGAGATTTGTAGCCTCGCCAGCAAATAATAGAATAGGTTTTCCATTGGCATTCGTTATTGGAGCTTGTAGATTAAGAATGTCTGTCCCAGTTGAATTTATTGAACTAAATGAGTATGTTCCACGAAAATTTGGATTGGAATACCAATTATACCTGAAAAAATGCATATTACAATAAGTTATGACTAATGAAAAGGTTCGCATGAATATACAGGTTGTCTTATGATCGATTATTTGAAATTAAATTGACAAGATTTTTCATGAGAAACTTACCGCAAAAGTTTCTGTGATCTAGGTATGGTGAACAAGTGGCCTAAGAATTTATCGAATGTAAATTCTATGCCTTTGACTAGAATTTGCTCGTCCATATTCTCTATTATAGGGACTAATTCTCCAGTGAACCACACTAATAAAATATTGGAATCTGCCTCCACTATTATATTGTATATTTCGACAATCCAAGATTCTCCATTCTGAAAAAAATACATACAGATGAAGATTGGTCATAAATTGTACCACATATTTACACAATCCACACACTATAAGGGTGAAATTCATAGTCGACACATGAGGGTCACTACTTCACTCATCCTTATTGTATGCAGAGACACTTCACAGGCGAAAAGTGAGGTTGGGTTTGAGTGTAACTTGAGTGAAATATTAGTACAGATTCCAGGTCCCTTGACTGAAGATTTCTAACCTATAGAGCGCGTTTATAACTTACACTGTCATTTTACGATATAAAAATTTTGTTTGGTTATCTACATAATAGGTCAAATACTATTACACCCCAACTAGCTCTTCTATTTTTCATGGATTATAATACAAATAAATCATTCATACCTATGTGGGATAAAGATTAAATTATTGCGAAATGAAGCCTATATTTTTATCTTAAAAAATTGTTACCATATTTATTGGTCCTTCTGGAAACAGTCGTCTTGATTCTGCTCTATCAGTGTCAGCCCAAATGAAGTTGAAGCCTGGCAATTCTCCCCACCATTTCTGCTCGTATTTTAAGAAGACTTTAGCCACAGCTCCCATTCCAATTCTCTCTATAGCTAATAATTTGTTTGGAGGTAAACTTGGTTCGAACAAAGTATGTGCTTTTTCTTTGAGCACTCCCAGTGACGGTGTAAAAACTACATGTTCTGCTTTGTAAGAAGAGTTATCTGAACAAAAAACATCAACATCACTTCCATTCATAGCTATCTTGGTTACAACTTTATTGAAAAGAATCTTGTTATCGATGGGAAGTTGTTCTTTGGGATTGGGATATTTTTTCATGAGAATATTTAAAAATGTTTTGTATCCATGATTTCTCCAGCCCCAATCGCTGTATCCTTCGCACTCTTCGTACTCAGAGTCGAATGAGCAGTTATCCCAGGAAAAGGATCCTTCTAGGCAGAGTGTTAAGTGGCGTAGAAAGTCTAAGTTCCATTTGAAAATGTTTAGTTTTGATGTGTCATTGCTGTATCTAGTTGTTATCTGCTGATTATACCTGGAAATTTTAATAATGTTTGTATCACAGCAGTAGTATACCTCTTATTAATTTCATTCATAAATTGCCAGAGCTTTTGATGACCTTGAACGGATCGCTTTACGATTCGTTTTACCATAGGCGTAGGTGGCATAAGTTTTAAAATGACTTGAGCGTGTTAAATGTTTTTTCTTAAATATTGTAGAACAGTACACTGATGAGTGAATAAAACAATAGTCTTATAACAAATATTTATTAGTTTTTCCATATTACAATTTTCATTTTGTTATGATTTTCAAAATTTCTATTGACAAATTTTGATGTGTACCCTGAAGGAAAGTTTCATTAAATATTTTATTGGTTAGGTTAGGACACAAGGATGTACAAACTCTGTTGTTTGACTAATATTTATGAGTAATTCAACAATATTATCTTCCATAGCAATTTTCTCAATAGTCATTTGGAATAATGTTTCTAATATTGAGAAGTATTGTACAAAATTTTCATGCGGCATATTCAAGTTTCCAAAAGTATCCTTATTCGTATTTTCATAAGTTCTAAGGTAACAGTATGAAGACGAATCGTCTAAATTCTGATACGCTTGTGAATACGTCATGTATGAATTTCCGAACATGTTTCAATTAAATAACCACAAAAGTAGCGAACAAAATTTTTTGCCAATAAATCATTTGTCTGAATAATAATGACTGGTTAAAAATGAGCACCACATAAACGATGACTACTATTGTATAGAGTTTATAGTTTTGGCATCAAGTCAGGCCACGACGTTGTAGGTCACAAAGAGCTCGGCAGTGTAACGTCACGCGATAACATATTGTGTGGTTTGTATTAATTCAAATAATAATAATATTCCTCTTCTTTCAAAGTTGATGAAAATATGATGATTCTTTTCACTTTCATTTCTTCCAGCAATTAATTAAAGGAATTTGAAATTAAATAAAACGTTCCAACTGTCACTAATTCCCAGCAGTGGTGATATTTAAATTCTTCTGAAACTTTATTTGAAGTTTCCGGTCGAATGTCTTACCTAATTAGAAATTCTGTGTTTTTAATGTTGAATATTGCTAGACTAATTAATTTTCACTCCAAATTTCAGACAATTTTAAAAATTAAAATCAAATGAGGATACATTATTAAACATTACTAACTATTTACTATGCCCATATAATTATAGTAAGGAGAAGGGATTCTGCATCATCATAAAACAAAGTCCTTCGCCGCGATGAACTCGACAACTACTTTAGACTACTAGGGTGCATTTTATACTACTAGGGTGAGTAGCATATAATGTAGATATGCCGTCTTTCGGAGGAGACGGCATATGTGCTACTTTATAGTGGGACACCCTGTACTTTGAAAAATTGGCATTTATAATGCGGCAATGTAAAAGATATTCCAACAAATACGATGTCAATCCTTATTATTTTGAATAGTCTAGAGGCTTTAAGCACTTAATGCACATTATTTCACACATTTACACCTGAAATAAATTACGGGCGCAAAAAAAATTACAGCACCTTGCTTCGCTTGATGCAATCGCCGACCCTTCCCCCGAACTGTCTTGTCTACAGTTCAGCTAATAAACCAAATGATCACTCGCGCGTGATCCCTCAATAAACTGATTTGGAGCGAGATGAAGTTGACGACAAGGGTATACTGTGATGACGATAGTGTTTCCTTTCTGGGTGTTGTTGGAAAGTTATAATTGCGGTCCCATTTTTCTTTTTGTGTTTGTTCTCTTTAGGTAGTTGAAATCAACATAGATATTTGCAAATATACCAATATTACCGAAAGCTACATCTCCAAACTAGAGAATTGCTAGTTGTCTATTAAATTGAAACTCAGTATTTGTTTCTGTAGAACTATTACGTTTGGATACAAACCTTCTTTGTCTTCTTAATACACTTAAATAATAAGAGAAAGAAAATGAATATATTTACCACTTTCCAATTATTGACATACTTTCATGGTCCGATTTATTTTCCAAATCAACATCATAAGCATCAATGACCAATTGGAATAATTCGTCAGATAATTCTTTGCTAATATTTTCTCTTGAAGACAAATACATTCGTTTTGGTATGTTGTCCCGATGTATTAGGCTTAGTAAATTTCTTTCTTTCAAAGTTTCATAAACAACATTATTTTTTTCTCCATGAACCCATTCTGCACCTAATTCTATTATTCTACCATCAAAATCAACTGAGTTCACTCTGCCTCCTATTCTGGGTTCCGCTTCTAGCACTAAAATGTCGTTAATGTCATTTTCTAGTAGTCTTGTAGCAGCAGCTATTCCAGATGAACCAGCACCAATGATAATTGTTTTAATGCAAATGGTCGAGGGTATAAAAGTACCTAGAAATATCAAAAACACTGTTATAGTATGCATGGTGTTTCTAAAACTGATGATTAGTGAATTATTAATCAAGTTATTTGGTCTATATTGATAACCTCTAAGTAATATGGATTTTTGTTTTTGAACTCAACTATCCGACCTTGAAATAGATATCATCGAAAATGTTTTTTTTTAATATTAGTGTAAAAGTATTTTTCTTTGTACAAATACTGTAAAATTAAAAGCTATCAAAACTCATTCTAGACCAAAAGTACAAGTAATTAGCAATGCGGCTTCAAGTACCTTGAAGTATGTTATAAAAAGAAGTTTACCAGTCTATCGATTTCCCAAAAAAAAATCAATTCTTTTTCGAAATTTATCAATATCTCACGCTGGGAGGAAGGTGGAGAAGAATAAAAAAACCACCGTGTAGGGAAAGTGTTTTGCAATAAAAAAGGTCTGCGTTTTTTTCGTCCGATCAATGGTTTGTCCGTAAGAAACTCGGTAAGCTAAGTATGTGTTCCGCATCCGCGCGACTCTGCTGCACGGCGGAAAAAAATATAAATATTCAATCAGTTTTTCTTTCAATCTTTTGTGTGAGTTAAGGTTATAAATAATAAATAAAAGGTGATTAATTAATGTTTACATATTTTTATTGAAAAAGGTATGAAAAAAAATAAAACTTAAAATTGTATATCAATCATCTTTTAAACATTTTCACATGCATTTTGTTCGTTGAATATTTTTTTTTGATTATTTATCGGGTGTAGAAAAAATAGCGTATGCAACTCTCATGTAATGGTTATTAATACATGATCGTTGCATAATATACTATTATATTACATGAGTGGAAAATTTTATTTTGATAAAATAAAGAAGATTCCTACCCGAATCTATAAAAATTGCTATTTTTGCTCATAATACAAAAAATCTATGAATCCAAAAATGTATGTAAATTAATTAATTTTGTAATCACATAGAAGTTTTCCCAACATCTCTACGCAAACCCTATTAAAATTACTCCAGTTTTATCCAAGTTACAGTATTTAATATATATATTTTCTTGTAAATTCAAGATTCCTAAAATTTACAAAATAATGAAAAGTGTCATATTTCGTAATTATGAAAAATTCATTATCCGTAGATTTTATTTATTGAACAGACCTCCCAAATAACAGTTTCCATCCTTCGAAAATTTGTTTCAATGCCACCTCATTATATAATATATTTTTTAATGAGATACTTGGTTTTTTATTAGAATATAATATTTATATTATATTATATCATTAGTAGGTAATTTGCTAAAAATGATTATGACAAATAAAAAAAGCCATCTTGAAGCCGACACTTTCCTCTTCAAAACGCCGTATCACAATATTATTTATATATACACATAGACTCAAAAGTTTTGCATCACCTAATTTTTTTGCGCTAACAATTTTTTGTTGGCTTGTTTATCAATGTTTACCATTTCAATATGTTCCATATTTTTTGCAATATACAGATGTTTACAGTTTTTTTTGTAAGATAACATTTTTAGTGCGATCATTTTAACATTCAAGGCATTTGATTTTTACGATTTTAAGTGCAAACATGAATCGTCAAGTCATAAGTGAGATTGACCGTGCAAGAATAGTGGCTTTAGTTGAAGAAGGTCATTCTCAAAGGTTCGTGGCAAACAGAGTTGGCGTTTGGCAAAGTGATGTGTCTCGTGTATGGAACCGGTATTTCCAGACCTAGAAGCGGTAGAAGGCTTGTTACTAATCAGCGGCAGAACCGCTATATCCACTTAACTATCCGAAAAAACCCGACCATGGCAATACCAGATATGAGACATGCGTTGGGAGTTCAAGTATCGATCTCGATATTACGAAGACGAATACTTGCGACAGGTTTGAGGTGTCGCCGACCAATAAGAGTGCCCAGCCTACAACCTGAGCACAGAGCTCGCCGAATACAGTGGGCTCAAGAACACGCGGCCTTGCCTGAAGAATTTTAGAATTCGGTTTTTTTTTCCGACGAGACAAGGATTTGTTTGATACAAGCTGATAGCCATCGAATACGTGTGTGGCGGGATCCAACGAGAGCTGCTCAGCTTGACCATGCTCGCCCCGTGCCGCCCATCAGAGGAGGAAGTGCTATGTTTTGGGCTGGTATCATGTTAAATGATCGCACAGAATTAATTCATGTGGAGGAAACGATGACTGGTGATAGGTATCTCAGAGAGATTCTACATCCTCACGTGAGACTATGGCGCGCAGCTGTTGGCAATTCCTTCCTTTTTATGGACGATAACGCCCGACCTTATCGGACCAGAGCTGTAAATGAATCTCTTGGAACTGAAGGGATCAATCGTTTGAACTGGCCTGCCCTATCTCCTTACATGAATCCCATAGAACATGCTTGCCAGGGCAGTGGCAGCACGCAGAAATCCACCAAGGAGTGTACAAGAGCTTGTTCATGCGGCCCAAGAAGAATGGCGAAATATTCCTCAACAGAATATCAATAATTTGGTAAACAGCATGGGCAGGCGACTTCAAGCTTGCATAAATTCTAGAGGTGGAAATACTCTTTATTAAAAGTTCTCATGCAGGTTCTCACTTAACCTTTTCTTCAAAAAGAATCGATTTGTATTTGATTTATTTAATTTCTAAGAATACTTTTTATGTTTAAAGCAAGTTTATTATTGGATAATAAAAATTTTTCAGAAAATAGAATCGCGCGGATGCGGAACACATACTTAGTTTACCGAACTTTTTCCGGACAAAACAATTGCTCGGACGAAAGAAACGCGGGAAACTTTTTTTGTTGCAAAACACACCTATTTTTTTTTACCTTCCTCCCAGCGCGAAATATTGATAAATTTCGAAATTTTAAATTGGGAAATCGATAGACTGGTGAACTTTTTTTATATCAATTTACATACTATGAAAAAAAATCAGCCGTATTGCTAACTACTTGTAGTTGTTACCCCTATCGTCTGTCCTAATGAAGTATTCCACAAATCCATTTATTAGTAGTCCGGCTATCGAAATGGGAATTAACAATCCCATATTCCAATTGAAAAACAAAAAAATCCATTGGTAACTATCATCTAAAATCAAAAACCATTGAATCATTAGCACCGTACATTGTAAAACCTCCTAAACATGTGTATAGAAAACGCTATATATTCCACAATGCCCAAAAATTCCAGTTATTCCGTTACATAAAAAGCTTCCCCGTTTAATATGCACATTTTTTCCATTAAAGATGCTTTGGTAAGTGATATTTTAGCATTGAAATAGTGTATGTCAATTTTTTCCAATTTTTGACTTAAATTTGGCTAGTAGTCACCACCTCGAAAACTGCATTTCATTATCCAAAATCGTTTAAAAACTATCACAATATAACGAAACTACTTGTATATTAATGGAAACTTCAATATGGGTTCCACACAATTGCAAATTGTTGTGTATTTTGCTAATTATTGTTCATGTTTCCGAATATTTAACAAGCTTGTTCATGCTTGCTAGTGTAATCACAAGCTTTATTCACGTTGTTAAAATTATCCATTTTCGTCATAATAACGTATATATATATTTCAAATAAGTTATATAATATATCACTGTAGCAAATACAAAATTTTTGACAATGGTCTAAAATATACCTAAAAATTGAAAGCTATAAATTTGTTCGGGAAATAACCCTGGACGGAAATAAATATCTGGCAACCGAAGCGTATTACGTGCGAAGTGGACTTTCACGTTTTCTTTGTGAATCGTATTCTAGTCATATTTTACATTCGATACCGACTCGTCAACGAGCCATACTCTAGAGTCTTTCTACAAAATTGAAGCTACTGCTGCATTAGAAATAAAAAACGAGAATGTCTAGTCATCACATGGAGTTTTTATAAAAAAAAAATCAACCAACGTGTTGTGAAGAAGGAATACTTTTTGTTACATACTTCAACACTACTGGTTGATTTGACAGAAGCTGCCTTCAATCAATAATTTATTCATTCACTCATTTATTTCAAATACAATATCCTCGGGCAAGCTCAATTAGAGGATAAGAAGAAACACAAGATAATAAAGACAGAAGAGAAAAAAATATTACAATGCAGTATTGGGGAGAAGAAAGTAAGCACTCATATACAGCTGGGCATTCACAAAAAGAGTCTTTTCTATGAATTATGTATATATATAGCTTTTAAACAGGCCTTTTAGGCCCATAGCTTTGTAATTCCTTTCCATACTTTCCTATCTTCGGCCTTTTCTCTCCATCGGTTCACATTCTTTTCTTTCAGGTCTTCTAGTACAACTTCCCTCCATCTTTTCCTTGGTTTGCCCCTTTTCTTCTTGCCTTCCGGAACTCTCCATGCTATTTGTTTCACCATTCTTCCTCCTTCCATCCTTTCTATGTGTCCTAACCTCTGAAGTCTTCTTGATGTAATAGTTGCATCTATTTTGAGTTCACGATAAATGTTATATAATTCTTCGTTAGTCCTTTTCATATACACCCCTTCTACTTTTTTCCTCCCAGAATTCTTCTTAACATTTTCCTTTCCCATCTAATTACACTTCCTCTTTGTTTTTTATATAAAACCCATGTCTTACAACTATACAATATCGTAGGCTTCAATATAGTACTGTACAGTTAGTTTTGATTTCCTTGACAGATGCTTTGACCGGAATAGGTGATTTATTGCTCCTGTACTTTTGTTAGCTTTCATAATTCTATTTTTAATTTCCTTTTCTTCACTACAATCACTATTTAACAGGATTCCTAGATATATAAACTCTTCCACATATTCAAATTCGATGATTGCTCTTTGGGTTCCTACTCTAAATTTGTCATTTGTTGTCTGGTTTCCGAGTCTCATCAGCTTACTTTTCCGTTCGTTTATCGTAATTCCCATTTTAGCGGCCGCTTCTATTAAATTCTTTGTTATTTCACCCAAATCCTTCTCTGTTCTTGAAATTATGGCCATATCGTCCGCATAACTTAATGGCTTTTATAGTAAATGTATCCCTCTCTATTCAATCCGCTGTCTCTTATAATTTTTTCTAATACAAGGTTGGATAGTAATGTTGACAAGGGGTCACCTTGCTTCAGACCTGCTCCTATTTCAAAACTTTCTGAGCCTTCACCCCTGAATACTCAATGATAAGCTGGTTTGATGGTGAAAATTTGTAAACGCTCTAGAATTTGTTCTATGAACTCTGAAATTTAGTATCACATTTATAAAAATAATTAACAATTCTATATAAAAAATATAACTGAATGCATTGAGCGACGACGGAGTAAACTACTGCTATTAAAACGAGGTGTGCCTCTAACAAAATAAAGACCGTCCAAGATATAAGAAGCCGACTTAGTATCTTCTTTGTACTCGTTCCAAAGCGGAAACATGAATATTATAATTCGAGCTCCGAATAACACATGCATTCTCCAGTTTCGATTTTACAAATGCCGAGAACAAAATATTCAATGTGTTAATATTTTTGAAACATCTCGCATTCCTAACGATGAAACCCAGCGACCGATATGCTGCAGAGATCGTTTTTTGTACATGAAGAACAAAAGATAACCTTTGATCAAAATAAACACCCAGATCTTGCAGGACATCTGGTCTGTCGAGGACAATGTTGCACTAGGAGTGATCAAATTGGATAGTTGTTTCTTGCAGACAAAAGGACATTACGTTACATTTATTTGGGTTCATAGGAAGCCTGTTTCCGATACACCAATTATTGACCAAATTGAGGTTTCTCTGATGTTTTAAGCAGTCATTAACGGAGTTTATTTCACAGTATAGTTTCATATCATTAGCATATATGTCTTTATCAATGTCAACATCCAGATCTTCGATAATGTTATTTACAAAAATGTTGAAAAGTAAAGGACCCAATATAGAGCCCCGTGGGACACCGGTAGTTTGAAGAAAAGGTTGATATTTGTATCCTGAAGTTTCCTAAATCCTAATTCTTCATAAGACTTCTTTCACTGGTATTTCTCAAGGACATAGTATATCTGCTAATGCAATTATTCATGTGGAAGAAAATACAAAATATTTTTAAATATCCTTATCGTGACTTCTTTCGTGCTATTTGCTTTGTTAGATCCATCGGTATATCATGTCTACCACTTCAAACAGGTGGACATTTTGAAAAAACATGCGACAAAATTTTAAAAATGTTAGCCACTAATTCTTAAACCAGACACAGACAATATACATGACGGTTAGTACAACAGCTCACATGACTTAATTAATAAAAGGTGACCAGCATAGACAATATTTTAACAGTAACAAAGTTCGCATATGTCTCTTGAATAACTCTACCATGAATAAAATGAGGAATGTTATTTTCCGCTCGTCTGAAACATAGTCACAACCAATATAAAAGGACCAAAAGTTGAGGATTTGTTTGCATCTCTTTTACAATAGTTTGTCTCTGGTGAATTTCATGATTTACAAAATGGAATGGGTTTAAGAAAAACGTATACAAAAGAATGCTTTGAAACTCAAGGCTGCTCTTCGCTCGGCTGCTGAAGTCTCTTGAAGTAGTGGATTTTTTTAAAGAGGAATATCGCTCGAGTACTAGATATTCAAAGTGTAATTCCAACTAGAAAGTTTTTAATATTATTCAAATTGAAAAAATTATCCAGACTCGAGGATATTTCGTATCCGTTGGCTCCCTCACATTATTCTTTCAATTAATTTTTCTGGGAAATTAAACCACTATAATTTCAAAGGTTCCATCTGTATCTATAGACCTACGGCCTGCCGACTTCGACAATTGCGGAACTAGCCAAACGTTACACCCATGGGCGACCCTGGGAATCTGGCGCCGGAGAAATATTTGGCGATGACCAGGGAAAATCTTCGTTTAACAGTAGGATTTCTGACTGGCCATTGTCAACTAGGGAAACACCTCCATACCATGAGGCTAGTGGGCACACCTCCATGCAAGATGTTTGAACAGGCAATATTTCAAACTATAGGCCTATTTTTTCATTTCTATCTTCGATAAGCAAAGTCTTTGAAAAAATTATAAAAACAAGACTTACGACATACCTATCAAATTATAATCTGCTGTCGACATCCCAGTATGGCTTTAGAGAGAAAAAATCTACCAATGATGCAATTCATTCCTTGACAAAAACCATCTACGAGTCCTTGGACTCAAGCACTTCATCTATTGGGGTTTTTTGGATCCAAAAAAGTCCTTCGATACTGTCGACCACTCCATACTTTTAGATACACTAGGAGATATGGGTGTAAGGGGTCTAGCTCATAATTTATTCAAAAGTTATTTAACAAACAGAACACAAAAAACTGAATTCAAAAATCATGTGAGTGAAAAGATCAACATTGAATGTGGTGTACCTCAAGGAACAGTATTGGGGCCGGTACTATTCGTAATTTACTTAAATAATCTATTTGAACCGGAAACAATCGGAAAAGTAATCAGCTTCGCGGACGATACTGTGATTTATTACAAACATGATGACTGGTATACTCTCAAAATAAATATTGAAAATGATCTTGGAAAGCTCAAAGACTGGTTCGACATTAGATTACTCTCAATAAACTTTGACAAAACTGTATATTCACCCTTCAGTTGTCATGAAACGTCTCTGTCAAAATACAATCTTAATATCCAACAAGATTTTTCAATAAAACTTGCAAAAAGAATTAAATACTTGGGTATGCAGAGGGTGAAAAACGAACCTCATCACTAATACTAATATTTTCCACTTTTTAGTTCGTTTTAAAGAAACGTGGTACTTATATAAAATTATTTGATTTTCCACAATTGGCGAGCATACAATGTTATAAAAAAATACAATGTCAGAGAAAGCCACCCAATTACCTTTCATCAAATAAAATCCAATCGTAACTGGTCCATTAGTTTCACAGCATTTCCTTTCGATAATAATGTGAAATGTCAGCGAAACTGATTATACCTGAATCCACATCGGACAAAGAGTCTCATTCGATTCACGATATCGGGATATTCCCAAAATCAAATATCGCACAGAATTTACGCCGACGCCGATTTTCAATTCCTCTGGAACCGTCCATGATCCTAATCGATTTCGACCAGATATAACTCGTTGTGGACTATGAATTCAAGTAGAATTATAGCAATCGAGGTCATCGATTCAATGTCCATTGCTCACCACCACTAAATAGGTAT